>AYEL01078403.1:0-31332 GCA_000484575.1 Olivierus martensii
TCACTTCCTTGTAAATGCTTAGGATAAACTGCTTTTTATATCCATGGTCTCTGCCTAATCTTATGATATAATTTATTTCTCTCATTCTGTCTTCTTGCTTACTGCAGTAGATAATCGCCCTTCTAAAAAAGAACCTGAAAGCGGCTTTTTTTATAAACCATTGGGTCTTTAGACCAGCTTGGAATAATAACAGGTTGATAGGCAGGTTTGAGGTATACAGATGTTGTTACATTGGAATCCTCTATCACTATTTGTATATCACGGAAGTTGATTATATTCTTATTTTGTATTTCTTTCTTTAAAACTAAACCATATGCTTCAATGGTGAAACTTTGAGCCATTTTGTCAATATTATCCTCTTTTGTCCATTGTGTTAGCACATCATCCACATATCTAATATACAGCTTTAATGATGGTTGGAAACTACATACAATATCGGATTCCAAGCTCCGATATTGTATGTAGAGTAAAATCGGTAGTCCGATAGCGAGAGTTTTGGCAGAATTAACCCTTAGGAGCTTGGAATCCGATATTGTATGTAGTTTCCAACCTCCGTGAAACAGGCCATTATGGTTGTCAATCTTAAAATCCTATATAATATTACACATAGTTAAATCATACCGGAGGCATGGGATTTCCCTCGAAGAAAAATTCAACTCTATCTCTCAACTCTTCTTCTATTCATGGGGCCCCCAAATTCAAATTAGCCCGGGGCCCCATGAAGCCATAACGCCCCACTGCGCCATATGAATAAGAACTTCATCTTCCATGTCTCGCATCTCCTGCCTATGTTTCGTAATCTCTTTCAAAACGAGACTATTTCTTCTTCATCGCAACACTATACATTTGAAGCGGCGGCCATGTTATTCTCTCTAATGCTTCTCCGGCCGTTCAAAAAACTAGCAATCTCTATGGGAAGTGACGTCATTCTCTAGCTATTCCAGTGGAGACTTCTCGGGAAATTTTTTGAACGCACCCTATGTCATAAAACTTGGGAGAACTTAGTCACGTGGTGCAATCAATTGCAGAAGGCAAACTTTGTTGTTGTTGGGACACATTTCCTATCAGTCAATGGTTCACATGTTTCCGTTTGTCACAAAACTTGAGAGAACTGAGTCACGTGGTGCAATCAATTGCAGACCGCAAACTTTGAATGTTGTTAAGTATAAGATTGCACAACTCCATAGCATTCATTTCAAATTAATCTAGTATTGTCTCTCCATATTTTCAGAATTAAATTCTAGTAAGTTTTAATGTACCGGTATACGAAACAGATAATCAACACTGTTCTAAATATGAATAACATTTAAATTATATAAATTAGTGTTCTAATCTTATTATTCATATTTAGAACAGTGTTGATTATTTGTTTTGTATACATTAAAACTTACTAGAATTTAATTCTGAAAATATGGAGGGACAATACTAGATTAATTTGAAATGAATGCTATGGAGTTATGCAGTCTTATATATTTAAATTTAATACCGGTAATAATAATAATAATAATCGGAGAATTAAAATTTTTAAAATATGCATGCAATAAATTGAATAAAGAATCAATTAATGTATTATAATATATTAAAAATAAAATACTAAAATTTATATACAGTATAGATGAGAAAAAGATAATTTTAAGCTTTTAGCAATCTCGATTTTAGCAGTTTTGTGTTAATTGAATTAGTACAATGGGCTGTTAAAAGCAATTGTCGCTTTCCTTTGTGCATTGCTGAGCTGATCTTTCTATTAATATGGAGGGGAGCTGATCTAAAAGCTTTCGTTCTTATTTTACGTAAAATCTGTAAATAAAGCTGTAAAATATGACGTAAAAATTTGCCAGCCAACGAAATAAGAAAAATGCATCTTGTGTATTTGGATTTTGTTTTCGAAAGAGCGAAATTTAACTTTTGAGTTTTCCGTTATATGATAAAAAGCGATTCTGAATTAATAAAATCTTTTCAAGTCAATAAGTGGATATTTTTTTAAGTGTAAGCAGGAGAAACATTGCACAGTCAAGCTAGAAATATTATTTTAAACGTATATAAGTATTTTGGAAGGCAGAAATCTATTCGAAGTGACATTTTTAACGAAACTTCACTAGCTACTGGTGTTTCTGTATCAACAATTAAAAGAATTGTAACTGAAGGAAATTTTTAAAATAAATTTTCAAATTATAATTAATTTTAGAATTTATAAAGTAAATTCTAAACATAGTAATCAGATTAAAATTGAAATATTTTAATCTGATTACTATGTTTTAATTCAAATATCGAGTTAAAAATGGTGATAAATTCTCTACTGCGATCCGTTTTACATTGTATCACTTATCGTTAAATCCTAACTGAAAAAACTCGTCGATCATCGAATTTGGCCTTGAAAATTCTTCTTTCTTTAAAAAGGGACTTTAACTTGTGTGAGGAAGTTAACTTTGACCTGTCCTATTTTTATTTTATTATACACTCTATTCTTTTGAACGAATACCTTTATCCCAGTACCCCACCAACTAGGTAAGTATAATGTCGTTAAAAAACTACTAAAAGGTCAGGACAAGAAACTGGGAAGTAGGAGATTCCCTACTGTATATAATAGACTGAGGAACGAAAAACAACCTTTGATAGAAACAGAAAAGACGGGAGTATATGAAATTCCAACAACAAATATTAAAGAGAGTGAAAGTTCCAAATATATTGCTGTTACATCGAGAACTCTTAAACAGAGAATTAACGAACATCAAAATGATATACGTAGAGGTAATCTGAGTACCACCCTTGCCATAGAAGCATACGGGAACGATTTAAACACACACTGGAATAAAGCTAAAGTCATAAGGCAAATTGAGAAAACTAACTACAAATATCTATCAGAAGCATTAGAAATAATATGTAGAGAGGATAAAGAAAGTTATTAAATGATAAAATTCAAGATATGCCCAATGCATGGAATTATGCAGGAAGGAAGTGGAAATAGTATACTGCACGAACGTATTTTTACCAGCTTAACTTGTCTACGACCCCGGATGCTATGACGTAATCGCATGATCGGCTCTATTGATATTGTTACATATTGTTTTACTTATTTACTTTTTGTTACATTTTTCTTTTTTATAATAATGTATATTAATTATCTCGAGTTTTTATGTTGATTTTAATGAAATCTTAACGTAACTTGTAATTTAATTTTTAATTTTTTCTATAGAACGTAAAGCGTTCTTTTAACGACATTTTTGTTCTAAAACGCCTTTATAACCGATTGAATGTAAAAAAACCTGATGATGACTTTAATTAGTCGAAAACGTTAGTTTATTAAAGTATTTAAGTTATTTCTCAACTGCTAGTGGTGCTTGTGTCCTTAGTTATTGAATTAACCAATCACAAATCAATCATAAAATATAGAAAGATAAGTGATGATAAACAATATTGAGAAAAATATATTTTGAACTAATTTCTGATGCACTTATTCTAAGTAAATAATTTAAAATATTTCAAAGCTCAACAAATACATGCATTCCTCTAGTTATGAACATAATTCATTTCTAAGTTTTTTCATAAATCAGGTTGTTTGTAACTCAGACTCATTATTTTGGCTCCAGAAGTATTGAAATAACTAATATACTTTATTTTATAATATATTTCACAATTAGACCAATTAAAAGTTTCTTATTTCACAGATTTGAATGAAAATTTCCAAATATAAAAGCAAGGATATTTTGATATAATTGCCATCATCTTGAAATACTGCTGTAATATGTTAACTGTGTAATTTCACATTATATTGGTTGCCAGTGTATTTGCTATAATATTGTTTAAAATTATTGAAAAAATTTTGAAATTTCATGTCTAACAAGGAGACTCCACGGGTCGTGACTCGTTGATTTTGACAAAAAAAATTTGTGCATGCAGATCTCCACTAATAAAGTTCATTGGGCCAGCCATTCGACGCAATACTCAAGCAAACTCCAGAAAAAAATTCGTAAAGTTTGACCAAAACCAATTCTGACTTATATATGCGCCCTTTTAAAATACTACATGATGTAGCCGTAGCCTACTCGGTAAGACGCGCACTTCGTATCACTATGGTCGTGGGTTTGAGGCGCGATGGTTTTTGTTGTTTTTATTTCTTCAAATTTTCTTTTTTTATTTTGTTGTAAATTTATGGGTATGCTTTAATATTTATTAATTTTCAAAAATAAATTTTTAAAAATATTTTTATCATGGCTAAAAGCTTCAAATTTGTTGCAGTCATTTCTGTTATTAACGTAATATTATTTAACGCACTTTTTAAAGAATAAGTTACATTCAATAATAAATTCAGCTAATAAATAGTGCATTTATTTTTACTTGTTAGCATTAAAAACCGATTGCATTATATAGAGAGAACAATTATAATTTCAAAATGCAAAAACTTTATTTTTAACTTTACAGATACATTTATGAAAAAGTTTAAAGCATAAATAAAGTTTTTGCAATTTGAAATTATAATTGTTCTCTCTATATAATGCAATCGGTTTTTAATGCTAACAAGTAAAAATAAATGCACTATTTATTAGCTGAATTTATCATTGAATGTAACTTATTCTTTAAAAAGTGCGTTGAATAATATTACGTTAATAACAGAAATGACTGCAACAAATTTGAAGCTTTTAGCCATGATAAAAATATTTTTAAAAATTTATTTTTGAAAATAAATAAATATTAAAGCATACCCATAAATTTACAACAAAATAAAAAAAGAAAATTTGAAGAAATAAAAACAAAAAAAACCATCGCGCTTCGAACCCACGACCATAGGGATACAAAGCGCGCGTCTTACCGAGTAGGCTACGGCTACATCATGTAGTATTTTAAAAGGGCACGTATATAAGTCAGAATTGGTTTTGGTCAAACTTTATGAATTTTTTTCTGGAGTTTGCTTGAGTATTGCGTCGAATGGCTAGCCCAATGAACTTTATTAGTGGAGATCTGCATGCACAAATTTTTTTGTCAAAATCGATGAGTCACGACCCATGGAGTCTCCTTGTAAGTATGAATGAGAGGGCATATGGTAAGTTTGCAAAAATAAAACTACAAGTTTAAAGGAAAACTATAATTTTTCCAGTAAATAAATGATTATAACTATTAAACATCAAAGCCACTCTTAAGCAGTCCAAAAATCTTTTATTACATTTAAATTTAACACTGGAGAAACGTTTTCAGCCACTCTCTGGCCATCCTCAACTCTTATCAATACAAGGTTTAGAACACAAGATGTTCTTCGAATCTAAATCGTTCGATTCGTTAAAATTCTATTGGAGTTGCGCAATTCAAATTTAAATGTAGTTCCTACTAATTCCTTCACACACACGTGTTTCTTTTAACCCTGGAGTTTTCACAATAGGTTAATACAAAAATTAAAAGCTTCTTTTTACACTCATGTTATTAAAATAGAATTATAAAAGTTCTAGAAAATACAATTAAAATAAAGTAAAAATTAGAGTTCGTTATAAGAACTTTTACCTTCAAAGTGATCATTTCCTTATCGTCTCAATGTGTATTTCCATGTGCTCGGGATCGTTTCTATGTCGTTAATAATTTCTTCCAATTGTATTATTGTATTAACCTATTGTGAAAACTCCAGGGTTAAAAGAAACACGTGTGTGTGAAGGAATTAGTAGGAACTACATTTAAATTTGAATTGCGCAACTCCAATAGAATTTTAACAAATCGAACGATTTAGATTCGAAGAACGTCTTGTGTTCTAAACCTTGTATTGATAAGAGTTGAGGATGGCCAGAGAGTGACTGAAAAAGTTTCTCCAGTGTTAAATTTAAACGTATAAAAGATTTTTGGACTGCTTAAGAGTGCCTTTGATGTTTAATAGTTATAATCAAGTACCTACATAGAGCAGATAGTTGTTCACCTAAAAGTAAATAAATGGTTGGAACAATAATTATGGAAAAAATGTACTCAATACATCTATTTAAATGAACTAATCAAGTAGTATTTCACTTTCTAAATCAAAAGTACTCAATATAATCACTATAACAAATATTTAAATAAATGTCTTTCAACAGAAACTATATATAAGTTTAAATGTTATACAGCTCTATGGCAGGAAAATACTTTAATAAATATTTTACAATATTCTAGTAGCACTTTCGATTAATGAAAATCCTCATCAGCTATATCAAGACCGCCGAATTTTAACAGAAAATTCTATAGAACGCCTTGGTTTTTTGATTATTATACACAATGTTGCTATAGCAACGACTTAAAATATTCAAAAAACCAAGGCGTTCTATAGAATTTTCTGTTAAAATTCGGCAGTTTTGATATAGCTGATGAGGATTTTCATTAATTGAAAGTGCTACTAGAGAATATTGTAAATATTTAGTATTAAAGTATTTTCCTGCCATATAACTGTATAACATTTATTCTTAGTAAAACTTGGCAGAGTAAGAAATGAATTAATTGGTATACATAAGTTTAACATATTGTATTTGTATTGTATTGGATTGGAATTTTAGTTATGATCCTGAATAACATTGAAGTTTTTCAATGTTATTCAGGATCATAACTATAATAAACTTTTGAACTGTTAGTTGATTAACTCAAATATTCTGTCAAATCTTACACAAGATGATATTACAGTGATCAATTCTGAATCTATTACAGAATCAATGGTACCTTGATGATATCTGTCAACAGATTGAAGGATGCATTTCAACACAACAAGCCTGGATCCATCCTGAAATATCTGAATTCCAGAATAAGCCTTGATTTCTCAGATGGAAATATAGCATGTAGCCACTTAGCCAACTCATATTTTAATGCTGTTTTTTCACAATCTGTTCAACAAACCATGCTGAACAGATTACCATTAAAAATGATGGTTTCACCACTAAAAAAGGGTGAAACTATCTTTTAGTGACTAAAAGATGATTTCATCCATTTTGTTACACCACAAACTTTTACAATCAATCATTTTTATTTATATTAATGCTCTTAGTGAAAGGAAATTAGCTTAATTTAAAATTAATTAATTTTCCTATGGTGCATAATCATAGTAGTACCCCTACACAGGCACACATACTTATACATCAAAAATTCTATTCAAGAATGATTTATATTAATTCATTATGATATGAAAAATAATTATCCATTTTTCCTTAGAAATTTTTCCATATCTCAAAAAATTATGAAAGAAAAAATTCACATAATTTTACATTTTTTTTTTTTTTTTTATTTATTAATCTCATATACAGGAAGTTCCAGTTTACCGATTTTTTTCAAATATGAAACATCAAAAATAATGATGATGAAACAATATTTTAAATATATAAGATTTTTTCTGTACTTATTCAAGAAAAGTTAATCATTCTGAATCTCCACAAAAGTATTATCAAATAAAAACTGAAAAAATAGAAAGCCAAAATTTACAAAAAAAATTCTCTCATTGAAACTTAGAGATGACTAAAGTCAAATAGCCAGTATATACTAATCACTAGAAATACAATCCTATAACTCAGATGAAAGAAAAAATAATCATTGAATATTTATTAACTGATCAGAATGGGTATTAAAAATCATCATGTCTAATAAAAATTGCTAACAAAACAATCAGTCCATCAATGTACATGTATATATTATATTAACAATGCATTTATTTAGAGGAATACACAGATTAAAAAATGAAACTCCATTAAATTAGAAAAAGTTTAAATATGAAATATCACTTTTTTTATAAAATATTTTAAAGTTGGTTGACAGACAAGTTTTTAAACACACAAATTTACAGTGATTTGATCAACTTAAATATATCAATAAAATTACTGATAGTAAGAAAATGGAAACATGAAAATTTATCTTCCCAAGTTTTTTATTACATTTTTTTTTTTTTTTTTATATACTGTATATATAATCAAGTTTTTATAAGTAGTTCTTTAATTTTATTTGAGTAGGAAAGAGGGGTTTAAACACTTCTAGCATTATGAATAATCCAGCTAAATGGGATTTAATATACTATTCCACAATAGAAATATTGAGAGATTGTCATTAATAACAAGACAAATTTCTTTTTTAGTCATAACTTCTAAGGATTCTGTCATATCTTAGACAATATTTTTCATAGCTTTTACTATGATTGCATTATGATATCACTGAATTTGCAATGATACAGCTTCTTTTTGTTAATGCTGGTATGTCTATTTTATGCTATATCTGTTTAATATTCTTTATCCTTTCTTCAATGTTCCTTTCTGCCTTTCCTATGTATTCTTCATTCCTCTCAGATCTAGATTGCACATAACATTCTATATATAAGATTTCTTCATATTATTTCTAATATTATTCTCATTTGTAGTCTTCTCTATTCTTTTCATTATTCTAAACTAGATAGGGTCATTTTATGTATTTATTTCTAGTTTGTTTCTGCAGGTTAGTTCCTCATTCCAGACACCTCGTCATTTAGTTGCTTTTACTTAGTTTTAATGTAGAGGTTTCCTATCATTATGATGCTGTAACTTTATGAGATTATGATAGATTATTCATCGTGGATTATGAGTAATTATGCTTGTAACCTTATTAAAATGTTGTTGTACTCTATCTTCATTTTTAGTGCAATGTCTGTGGATTCTTCTAAAAAGTGCTCTAAATACTGACATTTTTTAAGATATAGCATCAGATGATAATTCTGGTATAATGATAGTGACAAATATTAGTTTTCTATATACTTGATGTATTTCCAGCCTGATATATCAACTTAAACATCTAGAATTTGTTGTACTAATTTATAAGCCTTACTCCATCTTCCATATTATACATATATTATGTAGCAAATATACATTTTTATGTAATTGCTAAACTGAGGCAAGATTTTTTCCTTCCTTGTAGTATATAACTATTCAACCATTACCACTACAAAAAAACTTATGAAAAGAAACTATGACATTAGCAAAATGGAACTATAAAAATGATCTGCAAATTCAAAGACATAAAGCAATCATAGCAAATGTTATGAAATGCCGAATTCAAATTGACAGCAGAGTTCTTAGAAACAATTATAAATGAGATCTGTTCTATTATCAATGATTATTTTCTAAGACTGAAACATCAATAATTGGCATGGAGTGCTAAGCACCATTTATAAATATTTGCTACAAAAAATATATGGATACTAGATAATATGTGAAGTTAATGTATTCTGAGACAAGCACTAAATGCAGTTGAGAACAATGCAATACACTTTTTATTTAGGAACTAATGTTTAACTATAAAATGTAAAAACAGACTCAGCACTCACAGCAGTTCCGTAAAAGCATTTATTACTGCTTCATAAGGAGTAACACTTTCGACTATAGGTTAGTCATCTTCAGCTCCGTCCACTCAAGTGAAAACAGACTGCAGGCATTCGACAAACAACTCCGTTTTCCTGGTTGTAACCCGATTACCGAACATCATAAACAAAAGCAAAAAAACAAAAAACGTTACTATGATTACTGTCTTTACAGGAGATGGTTATATAAATTACATAAACTTAAAAAAAATATAAACCTATTTTTTAATAAGTTTATAATTTATTATTAAGTTTATGTTATTTATATAACCATCTCCTGTAAAGAAAGCAACCACAGTAACATTTTTTATTTTTTTGCTTTTGTTTTTGTTTTTTGTTTTTCTTTTTGAATTAATGATAGAACTCTGGAACTTTCTAAAAACGCTGTTAGACATTCGAAAATTGTCTTTGAATGTGAACCTGAAGATGGCACACTGTGCCGAAAACGTTAGTTCCTAAATAAAAAGTGTATAGCATTGTTCTCAACTGCATTTAGTGCTTGTCTCAGAATGCATTAGTGGAAGAGTTTAAGCAAGTATTTAGAATATGTAATATGTGAAGATACAAAAAAATAAATATAGTAAAAATGAAATAAAAAAATATTGCCTATTTTCTAATAAAATTAAGTAAAATTTTGGCATTATCTATAATATTTTTTAATTTTGATATTTTATGGTTCATACTATAAAAAAATTTAATTTTTGAAAAAATTTCAGTAATTAACTTAATTTTAACATATAATCAAAACAATAGAGAAAAGCTAATTTTTTGAAAAATATTAATTAAATTTTCATAAAATTGTTTTAAAATGAGAAATTTTGGCCATAAAACATTTAGGAACCATGATCAGGAACTCATTATGCTCCTTTTTCAAAAACCCTAAACATAACTACAATAAGCCAATTAAGACCAGCTAAACTACAGTTGTAAAATTCTATTGTTTATTCCTGCGATGAGCAACATATGCTGTCAATGGCATGCAACAGATTAAAACAAGATCCAACCAAATTCCTAGTACCTAAAGTAGAATGACTTAAAAAATTGAAAGGATTCCTGACTCAGCTTAAAACTTTGAATATGCATAATCTTGCCTGTACTAGATTATTTGAGTACATTAACAAGGAGAGGCCACAACCTCCATCCAACTGATTTCAATCGGTTTTAACATACATTTTCGGGGCCATTGAAAAGTAACTCGTGTAAAAGAGTATTAGGTCACTACGCCTTCGTTTTTAAAAAAAATAGAAGTCAAATGTCATGACGCTGGATCATGCCACTTATATACCTAAAAATTGCAGCTATTTCAACCAAAGTGGTGACGTAGTAATTAAGATGGTTTCCTGCGGAACTGAACATTGTGAGTTTGAATCTCCCTTATGTACTTTTTTTCCAAATGAATAAATTAAAATATTACTAACAATAAAACTTCAGGTAAAATCAAATCTTTTTTGTCATAGTTACGTTTGACAAAAATCACTCTTTAATTATTCTTCAATCTCTTTCTCGCTTTATCTCACTCACTCTCTAATTGTCATAATTCACTGTACAGCAGTGATAACTGTCATAAAAACACTGAAAGCAAACGAGCTTACAATTAGGTATTGTTGTCATTCTCTTCATTTGTCATCTAACTATTGTAAAATATGTTTGTTCACATTGAAAAGTTGTAAAAAAAAGAAAGTTATAAAAGTTGCTGCATGCAGATCGGGTATGAAACTTTTAGAACAACCTAATATTATATTATATTCCTTTGCACTCGAGAAGCGACTCTCAGTCGTCACTCGATTTGATGCGGCAACTTGCGATTAACAATGAAACTTTTGTTTTTTCAATAATTGTATATATTTAAAAATGATAACAGTCTTCAGAAAACTTATCAAAAAATCAGTTAACAACTAGTCAATTTGCTACTATCCTATATGTAAAGAGGCTTCGAGTGCAATGGATATATATATATATCGTGGGTCCTGTGGACCTCACAATATTGAATTTTAGATGGTGAAGATCTATTGTTGAAACTAAAAATTTAAAAATAAAAGGTTTGTGAATCCTACATATAATAATTCTTTGGTACAACCTTAATCAATTAAATCCATTTGCATATATAAAAATTTAATTTTTCATTTTTAAAAAGAAATTACTTTGTTCTGGCATCAATGGCGTGTTATCTCTCTGATCTAACCAATCCCTTAAACTTTCTGCACACAATTCCATTTGAACATAAAGTGTTGCTCGAACATTCTAAAAATATAAATATTTTCAAATTATTCATTAAAATAAGTTAGATAAGTGAGAGAGATTAAAAATTAACAAATTTTACAATTTAAATTATGAATAATTTAAATTAAAAATAAATTTTATATGAAAAAATAAAAATTCATAATTTACCCATGATAAGAGAGGAAATTCATCAATATGAGCAATTTTTGATACTTTCCAATTGTCATCAAAACTAGAACATCGAGCAATTGGTAACTGTATAATATCATTACTGGAATTTTCTCTTCTTTGTAAAGTTAATATATCATCCATTTCTGATTCACTATGAGATTTACAAGTTGCACCCGAACCATGTCTATGTCGAGAAGTAGGACTGCATGCAAAATTTTCAAAGTCTTCATCGTGATTATTTAATTCATACTCTTCCATTTCATAACTAGAAATATCCAATGTATTTGTAATTTCTTTTATACTAAGTGGTGTATAAGAATTATCCATGTGATTATTTAATTCATACTCTTCCATTTCATAACTACTACTTTCATTATTAGAAATATCCAATGTATTTGTAATTTCTTTTATACTAAGTGGTGTATAAGAATTATTCATATGAGGAATTTCTAAAAGTCTCTTAGCAATGGTAGGTGATAGATTGATATAATCATGTATCATCAATGAAGAATTTGTTAAAAATTTATTATTATTATTATAATTAATAGAATATATTTCTTTTTGATAGTCTAAATCTGTTATTTTTTTCTGATTCATTTTTTTAGTTTCTTTTAATTCACTATCATCAACAAACTTTATATCATCATCATCAGTTTTATCTGTTGACAAATCACAGCATCTAAAAATATTTAAATAAAAATTATAAATTATTTTTGAAAATAGTTTTAAAATTATTATTTTTGATTTTCAAATTATAGACTAAGATTTTACACTGTGAAAATCAAATTAAAAATAATATAAATATTAAAAATTTCAATATTTTTATTAACCTTTTGATATATAAATTTCTCTCAATAGATGAAGTCCTGTAGAATGTGTTTTCTTTTTGTTTCTTCTATAATATTTAATTTTACATATAACTGACAATTCTATTAAATTTTTATTAATTCCTCCAGTGATTATAAAATTCTTAAAAAAGTATGTTTAAGAGTAAAATGCTATATTTAAATTATATTATATTAGTTTTATACACTATCAATTTTTCAGTAAATCATTCCTATCTTTATCACAAAATCAAGTTTTGAAATTTTTTATTCATTTTTATATGTGTGTAAACCTAAATCTCAAATCAATCTAATATCAATGAATTCTTTTTCTAAATACACGCTTTTCAGTAAATCATTCCTATCTTTATCACAAAATCTAAGTTTTGAAATTTTTTATTCATTTTTATGTGTGTGTAAACCTAAATCTCAAATCAATCTAATATCAATGAATTCTTTTTCTAAATACACTTTAAAATATAAGAGCAAGATTATTTTAACATATCAGGAAAAAATCAAACTTACACTATATAACATTTTAATTTGGATAAATACTAATTTAGATAGATACTAAAAGGTTATATGTACAGCTACTCCCCAACTTATATAATAGGCAACTTGCATAAATTTGACTTTACATAAAATATTTTCCGTATATTAAGAATAATAATAAATACTAATTTAGATAGATACTAAAAGGTTATATGTACAGCTATTCCCCAACTTATATAATAGGCAACTTGCATAAATTTGACTTTACATAAAATATTTTCCGTAATTTTTTTTAATTTTTTCAGATATATAGCATAAATAACTATTGTATTTGTAAGTAATGAGTTTAAACATATGAAGTTTTATTAATGTAAACTAACATTATCTGATTTATTTATGTTTCCATGTATTGTTTGTTGATTTTAAATATCATATTACTATTATGATATCACTCTATACGACATTAACCCCATTTTTAGTCAGGGAACAATACGACAGCATAACCTTGTGTAGATGCAATCATTGTAACCTTGGGAGTTTTTAATACAAAATTTTTGTTAAAGAATTATTTTTCTGACTTACATAAAATTCAAATTGTGTAAAATTATGAAAAGCGTAACTCTTACATAAGCCAGGGAGTGACTGTACCTGCTTTTGATTATCAAATAGTTTTATTATCTATAGAAGACAATACTTTATGAGAGATAGTTTTCACTATCATATATAAATGACAGTTCACATCAAAAGGTTAATACAGTAAGTCCCCAACTTATATGATTAATTTGTCTAAAATATTTCTATGTAAATCAAAAACTGCACAAGTCTAATAATGCTTAAATTTGTTATAAATGATTGAGTACATTAGAAAATGGAATGGCCAAATGAAATTTGTGAGCATACTTTAAGCATAGATAAGAAAATTTAAGACTAAGTGATATTTCAGAAAAGAAAATTGTTTAATGAAATTTTCATTGACACTTTAGGGAAATTCAGATATGCAGATTTACAAATATACAATACAAACTTCAAGGGAATTATATTCCAAATAAATCCAAACAACTTGCTCAGATTTACACATCTGCATATCTCTGAAGCCACCTAAGTTTAAACCATGTAAGTCTTGTACCTGCTAGACAAGAAGCAATCCAAAAATAAGTTAACAAAAATAGAGAGATTTACACATCTGCATATCTCTGAAGCCATCTAAGTTTAAACCATGTAAGTCTTGTACCTGCTAGACAAGAAGCAATCCAAAAATAAGTTTACAATCTATATTATTATTAAACTAGTCTTAAACTTGTTGCAAGATGATTAATTACTATAAGTTAGCAACTCTCCATTGAAATCATCACTTTACACTTGATTTTATGATAAAAGTCATGAGTTAAACATAGCATTTCAATTAAAAACAATAGTCCAAGGTAGGAATAAATGGTTTATTACAGAAAAATATCTGAAGCAAAATTTCATCATTAGCTTGTTAAAATTTAAAACAATGTGATAAGCCAGTAATGAAAAAGTGATACAAATTTTAGAATCAGACAATTATGAAACTAAAACAACAGAAAGCATGCCAGACAACAAGATGTATAAAAAAAACAATTCTTGATAACAGAAAATTAATTTATGAATCACAACACAATTTGAATTTGTTACATGCAATAACTGTCAATCATTCAGGAATCAGGCTTTCACACAAGTGCCACAAGATATAAAAGATGGATCACGTGTTGACATTCCTGCAACAATAAGCCATTAATGGCTGCAAATTATTTAAGCATATTGTCAGTGGAAACAAGATAAATTCATCTTCTTATCATATTAAAAATGAAACCTGTACTATAAAATAAAACCTTGGTCCTATAATAAATGAAATTATCAATTGAGGTTAAGTTCATTTGAATTAAAACACCAAATTATATAGGATATTTTTGGTTACAGCCATTTTTTACAGTACATCACAGGCTGACCAACATCTATGATGAGATCAAGCAGATAGTATTAAGGCTGCCACACATGGAGCGATTTGTTGTCAAAACAGTTGCAACGACAAATCATTTCAATCGGTTGTCATCTGACTGTCCATACACATGAAATGATTTATCATCAGATCCGTCGTTGAGACGATCATTCAGATTCGTTGTTGAGATGGATCGTACAGCCAAGTCACCAGTCTTACAAATCGTTCGTCTGATTTTAAGGCCACCACACACAGAACGATTTGTCGTCAGAGACCAAATTGTATAACAGATCTGACTGTGTATGGGCAAATCTGAAGTGATTTCTCAAATCGTCCGACAGATTGTGGTTTTTTGGGATTCCCAACTCGACAGATATTTTGCACGGCTCACTGTAGCAACACTATTTTTTAAAAATGAATTTGGGTAAATGAAGCAATTATAAATTATATCATATTAAAAATGAAACCTGTACCGATTACATTCACTTAAAACTGCTTAAAAACTTCCTTTTTGAATAATATCAAACAGCACAAACGCAGTTAGTTTTATACCATGTTTATTCTACCATCAAAAAAAAGCAAACATTTTCGGTGCTAGTACACCATCTCAGGCATTTAGAATTATTACATTAGTTCTAATATTCAATTACAGTTAACGTATTGTTAAAGTTGAGAAATTTTTTCCAAAAAAAATTCTGAAGGAGAATCAACTTACAGTATATACAAAAGCACAAAAATTCGGAAAATTTTTCAAGATAGTAAGATCCCTGCTCAATCATATCAAGTTTCTGTTGTGTCTTCACATTAGCTGCAATTGACATTCAAGCTGCCGTATCTGTTCCTAACAAAGATTATTCAGTATCTTACTAATTATTTTTATTATGGTTAAAAAATATATACCATAGATATGTATGGCTGGCTATACATAATTTAATATTTTTGTAAGTATTTAAATATTGGCTAAAGATGTGCAAATTGATTGAAATGGGAATCAAATTGAATTTCAAAATAAATTTGACTGATTCTGACTTCAAAACTTGACTTTGTTTGAAAATTTCTAACTGTAGTATAATCCATGTAATCTGGCATTTTCTAAAATTTAATACTTTATAATCCAATGCTTTTCTAATCTGGTGCCTTATAATCTGACACTTTAAAATTGTTACTGTTAGATAATTTATTTTTTCTATAGTTAGAGAATATTTCATGAATTGCACTGATAATGTAGTTGCTATTATAGCATTATATATTATTTTATTATTGTTTTTGTTATATTTAATAAAAATTAAGAATATTTGAGTTAAAAAGGTCTTTCAGGCTATTTTATGCTATTTATTAAAATCATAAATGTTAAATTTACTACTCAATACTTATCATTAAAATTCTATATTCTGGTGATAAAATCATGAGAAAATGTGAATTTAGTAGTAAATTTAGTATTTAAGTCATTTTTGTTTTATATAAAACAGAAATGGACTTAAATATTGGTGATTTTTTTGTATTATGAAGGAGCTATATAGATAAATTCAACTTTTATCATCATTAAAAATATCATTAAAGATAAAACTCAAACTTGAATTGAAAACTCAAGTTCATAATAAAGTTCAACTTGAACTTGAATCTGAAATTTGTATGTTTACGCATCTCTATATTGGATACTGCACAAATACTATTAAAAATACATAAAACAATGGCATTATATTCTGTCTGCAATATTAGGGTGTTCTGTAGTAGCAACAGGATCCACCATATTTTTTAGAATACAAAAAGAATGTAATAAATGATGATTATTTATTGCATTCAACTAAACATTATAAGTACATAAAAGCCAAACCGCCATATTTCCTATTTCTTTTTAATTCTATTATAAAAAATACACAGATGTAAATGAATGTAATATTTAAATACAATTAAAAATATTAATTTATTGGGCATTTGCAAATAAGATTGGAAATGTATAGACTAATCTTTAGTGAGTAAATATGGTAACCACTACTGTATATATTATCAGTTAATATTAAATGGAAATACAGCAATCTGTGTATCAATATTTCTAATTGTCAATTCATGAATTTTCTAATGATTCTGATCATTGCAATTTAACATAAAGAGAAAGCTGGATGCAGAAAAAGGTTCGATCGCACTTCATCGAATTTCTCTAAAATACAATTTTATTGTAATGTTTGTTTGGCAAAATATATCAAAGAAATATTAAAAGCTTCTGTCATTTTTGAATCTCAACAAAAAATATTTACTAAAGTTTAAATGATAAAAAAATTAGAATCAAAACACCGAAAATTTTGTTGAAATAGACAGTATTGGAAAGCCAACCAATGCACACACGACCGGGAGCACAAATCTGATGTCTGAAGCTGGCTATAAAATAATCATCCCATATTTTCTAAATGATCAGAACGATCCATCAATCTCATCAGTGTAATAATCAGAATGATCAGAATACGAATCGACAATTCTGTTCTGTTAAAGATTCATTCCAAAAATTATCTCAATACAAACTTTCCAAATCGCCGTGACGTGCTCCGTGCTTCACAATAAGTTCTCACGGATAAGCTACATGCTTACCGAATAAACATGTGCACATTCCCCCGGACAACGATGTAAAGATTGGTTAACACAAATCTTTAAACCAAAGATTTAGCTTTAAACAGAAGAATCTATATTGCCATATAGGCGACGCCGCGCTCGACACTTTGGGGTGAAGTAAATTTTTACCAAAATATTCAAATTCTCAATAACATTTGAGCACAGTTCTTAATTTGCTCACAATATTATATACAGTAACTCAATTATCCATCAGAATTATTATAAGCTAAAAACAGTAACACAAACATATTCTGAGAAAATGTGAGAATAATAACTGTTAAACTCGACTCTCACTGATTTAATCATACCTCTCTCTCTATTCCTTCTTCTGCAATAAACTGTTTCACAGCTGTGCATATTTCATTCTCAACAGATTCATCCAAATCAAAGATTTTTAACTCTTCATTCTTATTCATCATGAAAAAGTTTTCATTATTAATTTATTTAATATTGTAAATATTTATAGAAGTGTCACTTAATATAGTGATAGATCATCTATGCTAAACTACTTTAATTCTTTTTTTCACTCTTTATCATAAGATTATTTAGAATTATATTCTAATTAATTAATTAAAACAGTTATTCAAATTAATAGAGCCCTTTTTCGCAATAGGATTGATTAGTATAGAAATAAAGCAAAACAGTAATGAGACAACTTTCAAGCAGACGATATTTCTATTATTATTATTATTATTATTATTATTATGGAGGTTCCACCTGGCGGTAGCAAACGATATTATGGTGCTGCTATGGTTAGATTATTACATTCATTTTTTTCTCTCTTACTATTCCAGCATGGGGAAAAAATATATTCATTATGTCTGCTATCAGAATGATATCTTATATAAATATTATCCGATTTATATTAAATTAAAACATTCAGTTAATTAAAATTCAAACGTGTTGACATTTATACTATCATCACATAATACACATTTTATGGAATCGGCTGTGGTATCGATCTATAGCAGCCATTCTCAACCTGCGGTCCGGAACGCACAGTCATGAATTTAATGAAAGCACAAAATTCTTTTCTTACATGAAAAATAATAATAAAAATTCAATTTGAAAAAAAAATTTAATATCTGAAAAAATTAGTATTTTCCTAATTTGCTAGATCCTTCCTGATGCACTCAAATTTTTTCCCACGTGATACCAACCAGTTGCCGACTGCTCATATAGCATGTTGCGGTCCGGTTAATGTATCAAACAAATGTATGTGGCCCGGGAAAAAAAAAAGGTTGAGAACCGCTGATCTATAGCTTCCTTGGTATCGGTATATATTTCGAGAAATTCAATTTGAACTAGTGCTAAAACTTAAATTAGCATAAAATCTTGATGATATTTTAATCAAAACTGTTGCTATGTGCTATTCAATCTAATTTTTTTCTTATTGATAGGGGAAGGTGGGGCACAGAGGTCCAGCGGGGCACAGAGAGTCACTCAATTATTTACAAAACAGACAACGCCATCTAGTCTATTTTTGGAAAATCTTGTCAGTAAGGACGCCATCTTAGCTGTGTATGCCTTTGGAGGACAAGCCTTTACTTAAACAGAACAAAAGCGATAAAATATTGTTTTCGAGGTAATAATCGTAATGTTTTTAGTTTTAAAGGTCTACTAAAATAAACATTAGTAGATAATTATCAGTTTGATTAGAATTATTACTTGAATGATTAGTTGTATAGTATACTTAGGCATAGTTCAGTCATGACAAAGATTTGTAAGAAATAATTTTGCTATGTTTTTGTGAGTATGTAGAATGGGGCACACAGGACCGGCCGCCGGACCTGTGTGCCCCAATCTACATACAAAAACGTAGGTGAAATATTTTTTAGTTTTATATATATTTTTGTTTTAGATGGTACGAAATTATAAACGTAAAAAGGATTATCCTAAATGGGACATTGTGTCTATGGAGAATGCAGTATCAAAAGTTAAAAATAAAGAAATGTCTGCAAGAAAAGCAGCACAATTATATGAAATACCACGAACTTGTCTGTTACGCCGTTTGAAAAAAGATATCGTTACGGGTCCTAGAAACGACCATTTTAAGCCTGTATTTAATCCTGAACAAGGAAAAGTTTTCGTTAACCATATTTTAGACTTAGAATCTAGATTTTATGGCCTTACTTCGCTTGATGTAAGGAAATTAGCTTTTGACTTGGCTGAAGAATTAAAAATTGAACACTGTTTCAACAAAGCTAAACGGCTGGCTGGCAAAGACTGGCTTTCAGCATTTCGTAAACGACACACAAATTTGTCAGTAAGAGAACCCGAATCTACGAGTATTGCAAGAGCGGCAGGTTTCAACAAACTGCAAGTGCAAAAGTTTTTTGATATTTTAAAGTCAGTCTCAGAAAAATATTCTCTCCACCCACAACAGATATATAACGCGGATGAAACTGGAATTTCTACCGTCCCAATTCCTAACAAAATTATAGCTTTGAAAGGTAAAAAGCAAGTTGGGCGAATTGTTAGCGCAGAACGTGGTTTCAATATTACCGTTACTTGCACTATGTCAGCTTCAGGACAATTTGTTCCACCATTCTTTTTGTTTCCTCGCCAACGAATGTCAACTCGCTTCACGAAGGGTGCTCCGCCTGGATCAATCGGTTTTGCTAATGGAAAAGGGTGGATGGATTCCGAACACTTTTTGAAATTTCTTACACACTTCTCTGAATATGTCAAGCCAACAGAAAATGCAAAAGTTCTTTTAATATTAGATAATCATGCTAGTCATAGAACACTTGCGGCAATAAATTTTTGTCGTGATAATAACATAATAATGATATCTTTGCCACCCCACACCAGCCATAAAATCCAGCCACTTGATGTGAGTTTCTATGGGCCTTTAAAATCCCAACATGCCAGGGAATGCGACTTGTGGATGACTAATCATCCATCACAAAGAATTACCATATATGATATTGCTGAAATATTTGGCAAAGCCTATGTAAGAACGGCAGCAATAGATAAAGCTATAAAAGGGTTCAAGACTACGGGTATTGTACCTATTGATCCAGATGTATTTTCAGAAGAAGACTACCTACCCTCTGAAGTTACTGATAGGCCTCTTATGCTTCCACTAGAAAATTCTGTTATTGGAAATGATACTACAGTTGAAACTCTTGACCCTATTCCATCAACATCCACGACAAATGAATCTTTAAATTCTATTAACAACGATGCCATTGTTAATACAGTCATCCAGTCATCATCTAAGACAATTGAACAAGCGGAAGCAAGTGAATCACTTTCTGTAAGAGATATTACAGTAATTATAAATAAAATATCTCCACTGCCCAAATCACAAAGATTGAGTAAGGAAACTTCTAAGAGAAAAGCGCAAAAAGCAGAAGAATTAACAAGTTCACCTTTTAAACAACGTAAGGAAGAGGAAGAACGAGAGAAAATAACTAAGAAGAAAGGAAAAGGTAGGCCTACAGGTAAAAAGAAATCAGTGAAGTCAAAGAAAATATTACAGGAAGATT
Source organism: Olivierus martensii (assembly GCA_000484575.1). Lineage (NCBI taxonomy): Eukaryota > Metazoa > Arthropoda > Arachnida > Scorpiones > Buthidae > Olivierus > Olivierus martensii. Next base: position 21,073 of record AYEL01078403.1, read on the forward strand.
CGGATGAAGCTGATGATGCAGAATGTATTTATTGTAATGGCCGATTCCGCGAATCGAAATCTTGTGAAGGTTGGATTCAGTGCAGAATTTGTACAAATTGGGCTCATGACGCTTGTGCTGGTGCGGAGGAAGAGGACGATAATATAATATGTGAAAAATGTGAATGAATAATTTTTTTAAAATAAATTTGATTTAATCACTTATTAGGCCTACTTTGTTTTCTTTATCTTATCACCTACAACAAAATATATTAATCAAGGGGCACAGAGGACAATGCTTGGTCCTATGTGTCCCTTCGATGGGGCAGAGGGGGTCAGAATCCATTTTGCCAAATAAAGCTTTTTTTTGTTTATATATAAGCCTTATGTTCTTAATTATCCGATAAAATGTTACTTTAATATATCTTCTAATTAATCAATACGATTATGAGTCTTTCTCTTCAATCATAAAAATTTTGCATTGTATCAAACCTTAACGTGTCCTATGTGCGCCACCTTCCCCTATATCGAATTGCTTTTGGTATTTGATATATTTGCGATGATTCTAATATGGCTTTTAACAATTTTATAATTATTCAATAAGCATTCATTATTTATTTCATTATTCAGTAAGCATTCATATATGCAAGTATTTTTATTGCATTGTGGCAGGTGAAGTAAAATGTTGTCTTATTTTATTATTTGTTACTAATAGTGCTATTATGCCCTTGTTTATTGTTTGTTTGTTTGTCGAAAAATAAAATTTTATTCACTCCATTTGTGTTTGTTATTTTTTCATAACTTAACATTTTCTTTAACATACATACATGTAATACATATGATAATGATTATTTTTGACAATTTACCCTCGATGATCTTTAAAACTATTTTTGTTTCCTTCCTCGAAACATTAAACGATTAGGAAAATGCGAAATTTGAGTATTTTGAGCATTTCATTCGAAATTACCGAAAACTTGTATTTATAAAAAATAATAAAAAAAATGGTTTAATACTCCATATTGGACCCTACACCCTTATTAACTATTAGGATTTGATCATCGCTAAAATAAATGGGATACGTCTGGCCACCAAAACAAAGCCAATTTACTATAGCGTTAAATCTACGTTTGCGAAGGTTGCCAACCAGTAACATGGCGAAGCCCACCAACAACGGCTTCGTTTTTCAAGCATTGAGTAGACGATCCAATCTATATAAAAGATTCTTGGTTCATTCTTACATCCATACCCCCTAAACAACGTATATCAATAACGCAAAAAACACCACAAATAGAAAGAAATATTGTATTCGGCATACGTGGAGTCGCACTAATATGGCTGCCAGCGGCTTTAATGGTGCTGTCAACCGACTATTGGAGCAGGAGATCCAGTCTATACAAAACATTCTTGGTATTCCAATGCTCACCAGGTGACGTCTACCCTCTCGAGGGCGCCCACCTTGACGTGGCGAGAGGGCTTTCCGGCTGTCACTATGCCTGTATCTGGTATATCCGGGCCGATACGTCCATAGACAAAGAGAAAAACTGAGAGGTTGCCAAATGCTTGGCGAAATTCTGGCGAAGACGACTCCACACCTCTTGACGGGCGTGTGCAGACGTTGGTGTGTCTACGGTGTGTCGAAAGGGAGTGGTGCCCTGAGTAGACAAGCCGTGGGAAGTCCTAGCCGGATAATTCGCCCTCGGATCGCGATTGACTTTGTAGAAATCTGCAGCAATTCACAACTGGTTGGCCTGGGAAAGGCCCGAGCCCTGGCCCCCAGTTAGCTGCCCCTAATGAATAAATTCCTATAGGGTCGGTAGAGCATGGCTGCACCCATCCCTCGCTGATGGATGCTCTGTAGTTCGTCACTCGACTGTCCGAGTCCCTGCCGATCCGGGATTAAGAATTGGACCGACGTATGCCCTGCGTGAGGTACGAGTCCTCTATAGGGGTCCCAATCCCAAGGCGTTGTACCGGTCCGAAGGGATGAATGGTGAAGGGATAGAAGCCGTTCCGGTGCCCACCCGAGGGTTGGCCTTGCTCGGTCTGATTGGGTTCTACCAGAGGCCAGGGAAGCTTGCTTCCTAGAGAATCATAAAACTTCGGTGAGTTGATCCGAGCGATATTTGGCCATGGCAAGGCGCCAGGAGCCCGGCCATATCGTCTCCATGGTGGCCCACCAGTCTGGCGCGGACAGTGGGCTACATCGGTGATCGAACCGGGGAAGATTCTCGCCCTTTTCAAGTTAGGCGGCTGGTCGTCATGCCTTCCGCCCATCAGATGCGATTATTAGTAAGGGTTCTACTCTTGTGGAAGGTTCGGGTATACTATATTCTTCCGACCTTCCTGCGGGCTTTAGCGATTTTCGCGGCGGTGCGCCCGAGCTTTGGTGTCCTAAGGATTTCCCATTTTTGGGAGAACTTGATGTAAGAAAACCGTCGAGTTTTCGATCCCTTTGGGGATCGAAACTCGACGGTTGTCCGGTCGCTCAGTAATGGCGACCGGACAACGGCGCCATTACTGAGAATGGTCCGGTCGAAACTCGGCGTTGTCCGGTCGCTCAGTAATGAGCACCAGTCTGTAGCAAATACATTGCCTCTTGTGTCTCCGCTCCGTCCTCTCCGCTGTGGACGGAGGCAATTCTCGGCCCTTAAAGCTCGCTTCGGCGAAACAGTGCACGAGATACGAATGCGGCCTTCTTACCCCTAGGCCTGGCAAGCAGTGCACGAGATACGAATGCGGCCTTCATACCCCTAGGCCTGGCAAACCTCAGCGAGGTCCGCCGTATTCGTATTCGTTCCGCTTTGTGGATCAGAGTGGGTAGGCGAGTCCGCACCCCTAGAGTGCAGGCAATGATTAAGCCAAGATTATTCTCGCAGACGTTAAGTACCCTGTAGTACCCTAGTAGGTGGAGCAGTGGAAAAGCTTTGGCTATAGTCTCAGAATACGACATAAGGTGAGATCTACACCCCCGCTGAGACTCAAGTTAATTCAATGACGCTGATCTAAACTGTTCCAGAAAATATTTTTGGAAATGGATCAGGCAATTGAACCGGCAGCCGGCCAATCGATACATAATTCAACAATTATAGGTTTTTTTAGTAACAAATGACGTCACTTTCCATTCAGGCAAAGTACTAAGTGGCAGGACGAAACATCATCTTCCACCCTGAGCAGTCAAATTGTGAAGGGGTTTGATGGACCGAGCCCGGATCTCATAAGTATTTTCAAGGAGTGGGACTCGAGAATCGAATCCGAGAACAATTATAGGCAGAGTTAAAGACTACTGTCAATAATCGCGTCCCATGATAATGTTCTTAATTTCAAAAGGAGTGCGATACAACAATGGATGTTATAAATTATTAGTTTTGCAGTGAATTTATTGAGAGGGTGTTTTATTGCGTATCCATTCGACACAAAAAGTAGCGATTATAAGCGCTATTTATTTTTAATCACTGTATGGACGTTATAAGAGGAGCGTTTAAAAATTTCCCGGAAAATGTAAATAAAAGCATAGCAAATTGAATTAAACACGTTATTTTTCAACATATGTTCCATTTAAGTTAAAACTTTCCATACGTTGTTGCCATCCTTCTAAGCCCTTCCGCTAGAAATTAATGCTCTTTGATTCTAGCCATTGCCCTAGAATACTTTATTTTAAATGCGTTCGCTGGGAGTCTATCTTTTAAATTTGGGAATAAAGTCTGATGGGGCTAATCTGGACTGTATGGAGGTACAGTAAAATCTCTCATTGATATTCACGCAATATAGTTTTGGTAGAACTTGCAGATTGAGCAGGCGCATAATCATGGTGAAACAAGACGAATATTTCCGGGCCTTTTTTCTTTTAGAGCAATATTACAAGTTATGTACAATTTTTCCAATTCCTGTGAAGAATTTTATAAGAATATTTCATCTAATGAAGATTTATTAAAAATTTCACTTCGAGGAAATATAATTTTATTATTCATTGATGATTGTATCTATATAGTCATTTTTAATATTTTTTTGTATTGAGACTTATTTTCTATGTAATTAATTTTTTGTTATAAAAAGAAGGATGCTTTTAATTTTATTATTAACTTATCAGAAGTGTTTTTTGTAATTTTTATATTAACAAATACATAGATCTAAGACATTTTAATGACGCACTATAGGCAGCCGGATGGCCGAGTAGTAACGCGTTGGCGTGCCACACTGGAGACCCGGGTTCGCGTCCCGGATTTTTTTCGGGGTGCTGGGCCCGGTGATCCCCGTCCTTCACCATCCGGCCCCCTCCATGAGTGTGGGTGCAGCCCGTGGTTGGAACTGGCCCTGCCGCCTTAATAATCTCCGATTGGAAAGGGGGTGTAAAAAAATGACGCACTATACTCTGTGTCAAGATAAGCTGATAGCCTTGTATTCATACACGATTTATAAATCAATGCCATAGATTTTAAGATCAATGCACGTGCAACAAACATCACCAATGTTGTTTTGAGAGGCATAATAATAAATCGTTTATCATGATATACTAAATACTAGTGACCAAACATCCTGGATTTTTTTTTGGTCAATAGATGACGCCGCATTCCATTCAGGAAGAATACTATGTGGCGGGGCGAAACAAGCTCTTCCACAGGCTGCCCACCCCTGCGGAGGGGTCAGCCGGATTGTGGAGGACGGGGATCGACGGGCCGGATCCGGATCCCATGATATTTTCAAGGGGTGGGACCGAGAATCGAACCCGGGTCCTCCAGCGTGGAAAGCCGAAGCGTTTCCACGCGGCCAATCCGACCGACAACATCCCGGATTAGCTGGGGCAGTTCCTGATTTTTACTTATTAGTAAAAAATCAGGACAATCCATATTAAAAGATTAATTTTAAAAAATTAGCTTCTGAACAATTCTCAACTTTTACTGTATATAGAATATGGTCAATCCAGTAATAAAAATACAGTGATACCTCGGATCACGAACAAATCGGTCTACGAACACCATTTGCGAACAAATTTTGCTTCGCTTCCAAATCAGTCTACGAACACCATTTGCAAACAAATTTTGCTTCGCTTTACGAACGATGATTCACGAACACATACGCACACAGTGCATGAAGCACATGTGACTCGCTCACGAACACGCGCGATTGAGTGCATGGAACACACGTGACCCGCGGCGCACAAAACCCTGCGCATAGCCTCGCTCCAGCAGCACGTACTGCGGCGCACAAAACCCTGCGTACAGCCTCGCCCCCAGCAGCAATCCAGTTGGCCCACAAAACCCTGCGCACAGCCTCGCCCCCAGCAGCAATCCAGTTATTCACGAACACACACGTACGGAATGCATGGAGCGCACGTGACTCGCGGCCACAGCCTCGCCCCCAGAAGCAATCCAGTTGGCCCAGCTCACATGGATACAGTAGAGTCACAGTCTCGCCCCAGCAGAAATCGAGTTCGCCCAGCTCATATGGGTAAAGTTCCAACAAGTATTGATATTTTAGTTGTTTCTTTAATTAAATTTATCCCTTATTTGGCTCTTAAAAAAGTTAAAAGTATTAGTGAAGGTGGTGTTAAACATGCTTTCTTTCAGCTCCCAAAAAGTTAAAAGTGTTAGTGAAGGTGGTGTTAAACATGCTTTCTTCTGTTACTGTTATATTTATTTCCTTTCTGTATTATTTCCACACATAAAACCATATTAAGTGTTAGTGAAGGTGGTGTTAAACATGCTTTTTTCTAATATTACTGGAGTGTTAGTGAAGGTGATGTTAAACATGCTTTCTTCTAATATTACTGTTGTGTGTTAGTGAAGGTGGTATTAAACATGCTTTCTTCTAATATTACTGTTGTATTTATTTTCTTTTTGTATTATTTCCACACAAAGCCATATGTTAAAAATTTTTTCTAGGACAAAAACATATTATTTGGATTTACATTAATTGCAATGGGAAAAATTTATTCAAAACGTATTATTTAGATTTACATTAATTGCAATAGGAAAAATTGATTCGGATTGAACTTTCGGATGACGGCAGGGTCAAGGAACAGATTGTGTTCGTGAACCAAGGTATCACTGTATGAGGGTCAAGGAACGGAGTGTGTTCGTGAACCGAGGTATCACTGTAATAGTAAATACAGTCAAACCCGATAAGACGTCACCATCCTTTCGGCGACAATTTTGGCTGTTAATCGGGATTGGCGGTTTATCGAAAACACGTGTAGTATAGAAATGAAAATGAACTCCGAATTTATTAAATTTAATAAAATACAGTACATTTATATTTAGCATTCAAACTTAACGTTTCTAAAAACTGTTTATTTTGCAGTATAGTATATGTACCGTACTATAGTATGTACAGTACTATATAAAAAACATGTCGATCTGCTGTTCTGATTCTCTATTTTAAATTCTCTGTAAAACACAATGTACACAATTTATTGTAGAGTATCTATTTGCTCAGTACGCAATAAACGATGTAAAACAGAACAGAATACTGCTAGTTGCTGACTGGAATGAGACATGAGAGGCTGAGGAATTCAGAATTGATTGGTGCTCCACCTCGTCACCTTAATGGTTGTGAAATCGGTCACTCGACGTTCTTGTGCAGTGTTGCCAGTCCGTTGTCAAAAATTTGTATGGATGCAGAATGCCCTTTGTTCAATAATACTAAGAAAAGTCTAACAGGTCATGAAATCTCAACGCCCCTTCGAAAACGAGAACGCCCCCTAAGGGGCGATATCGCCCAGAGATCCTAGTCTCGAATTTATCGTGTTACAACGCATTCGTGTTGGTGTCACGTGATACTGCTAACCCAACGCCCCTTCGAAAACGAGAACGCCCCCTAGGGGGCGATATCGCCCAGGGATCCTAGTCTCGAATTTATCGTGTTACAACGCATTCGTGTTGGTGTCACCGTGATACTGCTAACACGAATGCGTTGTAACACGATAAAATTGAGACTAGGGCTCCAGGTTGAGAATCACTGATCTAGAGCGTCCAGGGTTGAAATTCAGAAAATCTAGTCACTAGATACAGTATATGGAATATTTATAACGATCTTACTAAATTTATTTTGAGAAGTTAGCTTTCTTTTTAATACTTAATAGTATTAAAAAGAAAAGACACATTTTTATATGCATATAAAAATGTGTCTTATTTTATTCGTACTAATTGCAAAATCCTTAGTTCAGAAAATCTAGTCACTAGATACAGTATGTGGAATATTTATGACATCTTACTAAATTTATTTTGAGAGGTTAGCTTTCTTTTTAATACTATTAAGTATTAAAAAGAAAAGACATTTTTATATGCATATAAAAATGTGTCTTATTTTATTCGTACTAATTGCAAAATCCTTATGGAAAATAGTTTATTAATAAATATAAATTAATATCACAAATGATGGTTCAAAATTATTATTAAATAGACTGTATAGCTATTATTTCTAATATAATAGAAACAAGATTTCGTCACGTGATCATAAAATGCATATATTTTAATATTTCGATATTTTATTTCCCAAAATAACAAACTGTAACATCATAATGTTTTAAATATAAAAATGATATAATATTAAATTTAACTAACGGACTATTTTCCTTATTATATTAGAAATAATAGCTATACAGAAACAAGATTTCGTCACGTGATCATAAAATGCATATATTTTAATATTATTTCGATATTTTATTTCCCAAAATAACAAACTATCATAATAATGTTTTAAATATAAAAATGATATAATATTAAATTTAACTAACGGACTATTTTCCTTGTGTAGAAATATCCACAACAATGGTAGTGATTTACTATCAGTTTATTTTGAATCAGACTAAACAAATTAAGAAAATGGTCCCGCACGATCATGTTAAGCTTTTTTTTTTTTATTTGGACATTTCCCGTATCCCATCATAAATTATCTGGTCAATTTAAATTTAATATTGACTTCAATTTTAACCGACTCCATGTTTGCAGATGCAAGGATAATTCGAGGCATAACACTACGAGCAGTACTGTCCCGGAAAACCTGATTAAATAAGTCTGAACAGGTTTACGCTCGCATTAACTAATTATAAATACAGTATTCCATTTACGAATAATAACCACTTTCCGGAAACTTTTTGAACACCATACGTATTTCCTTTCACATATTTTGAAGAAAGAGAATTTAGGTGTTCCCAGGAGACTACTCGGGAGGGTTAGTCACCTTAACAGTCTATTCCAATCCAAACTCCATAGTCTATCATCTAATGGCACACCTGAATTATGATGAAACTTGCTTATATATATATAAGCAAGCATTTTACTATATTATATATACATTTATTATAACAATGATATACTCATATAAGGCAATTAAAGATATTTTAATTTTGATATGTACACTTATTGTGCTTTAAATTATTTTTGAAAAAAGTCTAATCTTTAAAAATTTTCGCGGCACAGTGGTTGAAATATCACTGGTCTATTCCAATCCAAACCTCAAAAATGTATGTGAAAGGTTTGGATTAATGTTGAACATGGATAAAACCATCGAAAGGTAGCGTCACGTTAGAAAGCATCATTTTTTGTGCATTGACAGTAACAATCTCATTGACGTATTCATCTTATTTTCCAGTATTTTATCAACTGCTTTAGTTTATTAGCTAGTTCAGTGGTTCTCAACCACTGTGCCGCGAAAAATTATGAATGAATTATATTTATGTAATTGTATGAATCATCATCATCTATATTATAATTAGTCAAATGTGGCTGGCTGGAGTCCCTTTTTCGGTGAACCACTGTACCGATTTCTATAAATAGGTATCGTTAGAAAGGTCTAATTTTCGGATGTCTGTACCGATTTCTATAAATAGGGTATCGTTAGAAAGGTCTGCACTGTACTGATTTCTATAAATAGGGTATCGTTAGAAAGGTCTAATTTTCGAATTCTATAAATAGGATATCGTTAGAAAGGTATAATTTTCGGATGTCTGCGACAACAGATTTTTTTTTTATTTGCCCATTTTTTAGGGCCCTAGGGCCGAAATTTTATTTTATGACAATAAATATCAATAGATAGCGCTAAGTGTCAAAGAAAGAGGGCAACAGATAACTTACCTGCATTACTATTATTGGAATTTTACAGAATTACTTAGCTAAAAGAATTATCACTGATTATGATACAGGATGCTGTTCAGGTAACCTTTTCACACCTTATTTAACCTTTTCATTGGATGTTTTATTTTAAAGGAAATTTTATGTTGAATTTGCAGTTAAGCCTGTTCTACATCCATAATTACGATGGTGATATATTACATATCTCAAATGAAATTTGCTTATATCATAATTACGATGGTGATATATTACATATCTCAAATATTTGCTTATATTTTATCACACAAAGAAATTATAATCATCATGCTGTAAACTACCCCCTTCACGGGAAAGCAGCCCCACCCCACGGGGACCCCGGCCCGTGGGGAGATGAAACTGAGTGCAGCCCACCGGGGAGATGAAACCGGGCCCCACCCGACGGGGGCCTCGATCCCTGGTGGGTATAGCCCCATTCTACGGGGCACCCGTGAGCGTTTCATATCCCCACGGGCTGTGGGCCCACGGGGAGATGAAACCGGATCCCACAGGTCTGGGACCCATTGGGGTGGGACCTCCGCGGGCCCACCCGTGGAGTGAGGCCGTCGAGGGCACGGCGCCCGTGGGGTGCAGCGTCCACAGGCCCCCATGCAATTACTACACATTTGAACTAATGCTTAATAAAATATAATGTGCAAGATAAGCTATTATCAAATACTATAGATACCAATACCGGACACTCTTGAAAATATTGAGAGACAGAGATTGCAGCGACCCTAGTGGAAGGGGGTGGTGATACCTATTTTGTACATTGTATCGCTGCTAGTTTCGATGTTAGTAGAAAATGCTCGATATTTTTCTAAATTGGTCCTGTGTGAATGATTTATAATGGATGGAAGTATATGTGCCATATATGGATGCAGTAACTATAGTAGAAGTTTATCTTCAAAGAGTTTTTTTCGTTTTCCTAAAGATATAAAAATGTAAGTATGCTTTTCATTTTCTAGTTGAGGTTAACGAAAAAATATTAATTATTTTTGTTGTAATTAATTGCAGTTCTTAATTTTTCACTTATTTAAACAAAATTTTTTCTTCATAGTTGTCAACAATGGGTAATAAAATCAAAAAGACTTGATTTAGATGAAATATTTAAAAGTAAAGGCTCTGAGCATTTATACAAAAACTACAGAGTATGTTCAGATCACTTTTTAATTAAAGATTTCAGAAATCCAAACTTA
>AYEL01078404.1:0-16290 GCA_000484575.1 Olivierus martensii
ATCAAGTACGTAGTTTTTAATACTTTTTTATAGTTGTAAATAATTTCAGTAATGTACTGGTGACAATCACCGGATAGAAATATAGATCTAGCGATCGTCCGTTAACGAGATTACCGTATTTGATAAAATGGCTTCTTGCTCGAATGCGAGAAATAACGTGAGAGGAAAGTGCCTTCATAGTCATAGTTTTTCTATTATTCAAGTAATGAATTATTGTAAATTATATAAAATATAAATATAGATATAAATGTGAAAAGAGCATCCACAGCTGACCGATCAGACAAGGTCAACACCGGCAGCGGAGTGATACTTTTTTAGCATTTTTAGCACTTCGCCGTTAATGACATCTTTTCTGACGTCACTATCAGTTGAGGGTGAGACGGAGTATATTATTGAGGTATTTGAATGAGCTTATGGACCCAAAGTGTGTGTTTGCACGCTTGACTATGTTATTTCTTATTCTGTTTTGATACTTTTAGTTTATTGGAGCTACTCATAAGCTTTTTTTTTCCAGGAGACAAGTCAATGTCCCGGTGATTGGTACAATGTTATTGCCAAGTCAAGGAAAAAAAAATCCCTTTCATGTCACTGTAATGTCAAACAACGACTTCTTGTCTGTGGAAAACTTGCTTCAGTCAATCACCAAAAGAAAGACTGATGATAAAAACATCCAGTGTCATGGCTGAAAATGCAGTGGATTCAGTACCAAAAGAGTGAACCATTTGCAATCCTTTTTAAAGAGACTCTTTCTGAAGATATGGCATTTTCTAAGTTGGATTTCAAGCCATCATCTAAAAAGGGACCCTAGGTTCTCTTGCTAACATACCTCAGAAAAATCTGTATAGAGGTTCACGAACTTTTACAGAAGGGAAGAAAAAATATATGCAAGACCGTCTACCTTCCATTCCGCCTGGTTCATCATCATTACTTTGAGAGTCTCCTTACTTTTCTGACAGTGCTGAAGACATCGGGCCACTGAATGGAGATGACAATGTTGACAATGAGTAAACAAATTATGTAAATTTAGTGTTACTGCCTTGCTTATTTTTTTGTAATTCAAATCCTTTACCTATTTATATCACATGTGGTGTAACTCCATTTAAGCCCTTATACCAAGTCTATAACTGAACAAAAGTTATCAATAAACATTAAAACAAACCTTTTTACACGAATATATAAAGAAAAATATTTTAAAAATGTACTGCTGAATTTTCTATAGGCGTCCTAGTAAAACATTAAATATCTAAAAACAACAATAATGAGAGTTACACCACTTGGGCTTTAAAGGGCTCATATGTAAGTTATAGAATTACTTTTATTTTTAGCAAATTGTGTCACAAAGCTTTTCAGAGGTATACTTACTGAACTACAAAGGTATACACACTGAAATAAAAAAAGAAACCGAAAGTGTTTCGAATATTAATTAAATGACAACGATAAAGTGTTTCATGTGACCAGGGATGTCCAACCTTTTCGCTTCCTTGAGCCACATGGAAGAAAAAAATTGTCTCGGGTCGCGCACAAAACACATTAATTCTAACGATAATTATTAAGCAAAAAAGTTAGTAAATAATGTACAATATATGATAGCCACCATGACAAATAAGCAAAAATGTGGCATAATAATCTTCGTTCAGAAATTTTTTGAAATCTTTGAGCAAATTAAGTTTTAATCATTGGAAGAAGAAATTCTTTAGAAAATGGAAATATAGATATTTAAATAATAAAAATTTCATTAACTTTATTTAAGTACATAAAAATTTCGTGTTTTAAGGAAGTTTACGATTTTATGTTGGGCTGCGGCTTGGAGAGCTCTGCATGTGACAAACCTAGATATCTAAATCTTTTGCCGGATGGATTGTTCGATTTTTTTATTGCAGAACTAAAAAATTAAGTAAAATCCTCATCAATTATAAAAAAATTCCGTTTATAAAAATATTACGTAATATTACTTAACAAACGTCAATTATTAACAAACAGAAAAAAAAAACATCGAATATCAATACCAAATCAATGTTCAACACTATAATTTGGATCAGTCTCGTCAATCAGTCTTCTAGTCTGGCTAATCCTTCTATGAGAACGGTTTAACTACTGAGTGAAGGGCAACACTTCCACTCATTAGTTAAACCGCTCTCAGAGACTGGATTCAATTTCAGATCCTACATCTCCAGATTGTTTAGGAAGGATCCAGGTCGACTTATAATATCGCGTCCCATAATTGGACCGTTTATTTTGAAAGTGGTGTAAGTCATTTTTTTTAAAACAGAAATATTACATTAATTTAATGTAAACTTTTTATGTAATATCTCATTGTTTTAAAGAAATGGTCTTACACCACTTTCAAAATAAACGGTCCAATTAATAATTTGAATCTGCCCGTTGTCTTTTTTCTTTTGCTTTATTCGTTTGAAGTGTTCACTTTCTACCACCATGTCTTCATCTATTAGAGCGCTTTTCAAACTTTTTTCATTCATGACCCCATTTTCATTACGAGATTTTTCGCGACCACAGGTATTAAATATGAAATAAAACATACAAGTACATAAATCTGCGATCCCAGGTATTAAATATGAAATAAAACATACAAGTATATAAATCATTTCCCAGATATTAAATATGAAATAAAACATACAAGTACATAAATCATTTACACACATATTAAGATGAACACAATCAGGCAACTACATTGAAAATACATATGTTGTCAAGATTAACACAATCAGCCAACTACACTGAAAATACGTATGTTGTCATTCGTTAAATATCGGCCGATTGAAATTATATATAAGCTGACAAGTGAAATTCAAGTGTTTGAATTTAATTTCTGCGACCCCAAATGGGATCGCGACCCATTAGTTTGAGAAGCGCTGATTTATTAACTAAAAAATTATGACATTACGCAAATTTATGTTAGGAAATCAATTATATAATTATAATCACAGTACAAATAGCATTTTATAACTATCGTATGTGGAAAGCAGGAATCATCAGAAAATGCAACATGTCTAAAATCATATTATAGTGTAAACAAAATGGCCGATTTTCCATAAAGAAAATCATCTTTTAAATCTTCATCCCAACCGATCTTGTTTACTGTATAGAATTACTTCGACTATGAAAATATAAAAATAGTAGTTTACACATTGCTATTTTTAAGGCAATTAAAAAATAGAGCATGCTACATATTTTAATTTTATTTGAAACTACCAATTACAATTTTACTTGAAGTTAGTAAAATGAGACGTTCACATCAACAAAATCTTTTCAAGTTGCTTGACAAACAACTTGATTAATTACTTGAACCAAGCTTAACAGCCAATGAAATTAATTACAATAATAATGGTGAGTTCTATTAATAAATTATTTGATGACCCAATTAATTAACAGTGTTAAAATATATAATTTCTAAACATTAGCAGCAACATAATAAATTTTTTCCCTGCAATAAGATGTCCACAATATTGCACTCAATATTACAATAGGATTATTTTTCAATAAAATATTTTTTTTTTAAATATTAGTTAATATCTAATTAGGTTAAATATAGACCATTATCTGTATACAGAAAAGTTTATTGCTATATTTTATTTGAACAATTGCTGAAATTTGAAAGTACAGTATATACAGGGTGATTCAAAAAGATTATAAATTTTGGCACAGACCTATAGAGGACAAAATTCCGAGTAAAAAAAAAAAGTCTAATCGCGTTTTTTGATTTGAAACTCCGTTTAAAAGATATAACGCCCGAAAGTTTTGTGACGTCATTTCCGGTTCAGTCAAAAATTTTTAAAATATTTGCATTTTTTAAAATCATACTATAAATTTTAACTACTTAAAAACTATCCTAAAAAATTTAGAGCATCCAGAACAGATAAGTCGCTAATTTAATAAACAATGTTTTCCATGCTCTAAATTTTCTATGGATAGTTTTTTAGTAGTTGAAATTTATAGATGATTTTAAAAAATGCAAACAAACATATTTCAAAAATAATTTTTGACTGAACCGGAAATGACGTCATAAAACTTCCAGGCTTTGTATCTTTAAAAGGAGCCTCAAATCAAAAAACGCGACTAGACTCTTACTCGGAATTTTATCTTCTAGAAGTCTGTAAATTTTGGCACAACCTTTTTGAATCACTCTGTATAAAATTTAAAAATTTGAAAATATCTAAAAAATTCGTTACAGAATATATTAATTAAATTATTGCACGAAAATATTCACATATCAGTCACATTTTAGTTATATCTTATTTTAGCTTATTATTTTAAAATTTATTCTCTCATTTCAATAAAATTTAACTCAGATATAACAGAATATCAATAATACAAATGAAATAACTTTTTAAATTATTTATAAGTGAAATTATTGCAACAAACAGCAATAAATAATCTTAGTAGAAAAACACAGGTCTCTAAATATTTCTTATTTTACTTTCTGAATTTAATAAGTCACATTTCGCTTATTACATTCAGAAATTTGATGTTAATGCAAATAACTACACATTATCATTAGATTTAAAGGATGAGCAATTAATTAAATGTAGTATTGTACAAAATTCTTAATATCAATAGTCAAATATTGAATTTCGCGCACAGAAAATTTAACACAAAAAAAAAAAAAAAAAAAAAAAAAAAAAAAAAAAAAAAAAAAAAAAAAAAAAAAAAAAAAAAAAAAAAAAAAAAGAAGAAGAAGAAGAAGAAGAAGAAGATTCAGGAATGAAGTCAGTCACTGAAAATAAGACTTTTCCTGAAGAGAGTGCAAGATTGAAATATAGTTTGAACTTTCTCTAGAACAAATTCTTTCAATTAAAAGACTAATTAAATAAGAACTTATACAAAAATAATCCATATCAATGTCTGAATGATGATAACCCATTATGATGAATGAAAAACAAGAATCTACAGGAAAAGATATGATAGTTTAAAAAAACTCAGTTAAAGCTAAGAAATTAAAACTAAGAATACTAAGGTTGTAGACATTCTGCTACTAAGCAAAGTAACAAACTAAACACAAATTTGCTACTAAGCAAAGTAAGTTTGTAGACATTCTGCTACTGAAATAAAAAGTGCAAGAAAATAAAAATAATAAGATTCTGATATGATTTTTCATAGGTTTTATGATATTTTTGGTGGTTTCTTAGGTCTGGAATCAATCTATTTTCCCATAGATACAGTAGCTTAAACAAAGTAAAAAAGCAGCTAAAAACATTATGCAGAAAAAATTCTTTTATTTGTTAGTGGTCGAAAACGTTTCTTGTGTGTAATAAAAGAATTTTTTTCTGCTTAGTGCTTTTTTAATTTAAGAATATTTTAATTACTAAAAAACAAATTAGTAGAGTGGTGTAGATACTTCAAGAATTTCTTAAATAATATATTGGAGAAAATAACATTTAATCAAATCTGCCTCCCTATATTAGCTTTCTCTGATCATTATTTAAAAAATTCTTCGAATAAACTCATACCTGAACATGAATTAAATTTAAATAATCATAGGATTAGTAAGGTGCCTTTAAAAAACAAATTCTATTTTTTAATTATACTCTATTCATATTTATCTGAATCTATTATCATTGATCTGATGGTATAAATTATTCATATATATATCTATATATGGGTATTACCAATAGATATCTATTGGCAAAATATCCTTGAAAGACAATTTATTAATTAACATGAATGAAAATTCAATCATAAAAGTTAATACATTTTTTCAAAACAGATTTACTTTTCTAAGACTAAAATAATGCAAATAATTTTTTACCATCAGATGTAGTTCACAAACTCACAAAAACTGACATTTTACTACAAAAGATGATAAGGATTCATACAATAACTGTTATAATTTTCATACAATATAAATATTGTTTAATATCAAGTTTTTAGTGGAAATCAATGCTTCACATTCCTTGAACAAAAGCTGATACCTGGTTCAGTAATCTATATATTAAATTCTCTCTCTTATGAAGTTTCATCTTACAAATATTTTTCATTTAATCACAATCATTCAGTTAACTTTTCCTTTTTAAAGTTTAAAAAGATTATCTTAGTTTTATATAAATGTGAGTAATATTTTAAAATAAGCTTTATTGAGAGATTAAAAAAATTATACCTATAACGAATTTTTCGTTACACTGAAACAAATTACACATTTTCATTAATAAAGTAATTCTTTTTGTTTAAAGAAAAAGAATAGTTACTTTTATATAAAGATTAAAAGATTTAAAATATTTATTTAAAACATGAATTTTATAAGTAAAATAGCGTGTCTGCCAAAGCTTCAGAAGGATTATTATGAAGAGACTGTCCAGCCAAAAATGCCAATTTATGAGCATACTGACACGGAGCTGGAACTCTAATTGTGCCCTAAAAAGAAAAAAATACATTAATAAATACAAATCAATATTATAAGTATCTAAATAATTATTAAAATTAAATAACTGGCTAATATTTTTGAAAGTTTAGACTTAATTTTTTCACCTTTTTTTTTTTTTTTAGTAAAAATGATGTCAACTTGATTCATAGACTTAATTTTTTCATTTTTTTTTTTTTTTGGAGTAAAAATGATGTCAACTTGATTCATTCTACAGGGTGATTTAAAAATATTGTGTCAGAATTTACAGATTTGTAGATAAAATTCTGAGCAAAAAAGTTAATCATGCTTTTTTTGATTTGAGGCTCTGCTTAAAAGATATAATGAATGAAAGTTTTGTAAAGTCATTTCTGTTTTGATACATGAGAGAGAAGAAACATTTAAAATATTAAGTACTGAAATTAAGATTATTGACTTAAATTAATAAAAATTATAAAGTAATGCATCTTTAATTAATTAATAATGTTAGATGTTTTCAAAAATAACTCCGAACGGATACTATGTTGCAGAAAAGTTCTCCTGTACAGACATTCTGCTGAAATACTATTCCCACTGGTGTGCTCATAAATCAGGTGCATATCCACCAATTCTGCATAAGAATAGTGATTCATAACACATTCAAAAAGATTATAATAAGCAATATACAACTACCAAATCAGGAAAGTTAGGAATTTAATGTTCGAAAATGAATGCTATGTTTGCAAAACAATTATGTTTCATTTAAATAATCCTCATTTATTTAATAAACAAGGCTCTAAATTTAGCATAATTTTTTTAGTAGTTAAAATTTATAGATGATTTTAAAAATGCAATAAAACATATTTTAAAAATAATTTTTGACTGAACCAGAAATGATGTCACAAAACTTTCACACATAATATTTTTTAAATGGAGCTTCAAATCAAAAATGTGACTAGACTGTTTTAATCAGGATTTTATCTTTTAGAAGTCTAAATTTTGGCACAACCTTTTTGAATCACCCTGTATAAATCATCCAATGGCAGGCATAAATAAGGCAGTTTTTGCTATATTTATTCATGCTCAATTGCAATACCATCTATTGGCAAAATAAAATGCACTATACTAATTTATTATACAGACTGATTCTAACTTTTTGTCGGAGTTTCTGAGGTCTATAATTTTTAAACCAAAACCAACAAAATAAAACTATTTACAAAATATGAAAGTTTAACTCAAAAAGTTTTATTACCTATAGAATCAATACTGAAGAATTTCAACATGTGTGCCTTTTTGTGGCATGTAAGATTTCCATACAGAAATCAATTTTCTCCAAGTATTCTCCAGCATTTGCAGAAATAATTCTGGTCATCAGTTCACTGACAGGTGATGAGGTCTTGTCAATAATGTCTTTCATGTATCCCACAAGAAGAAATAAAGTGGCATGTATTGGGTGAATGCAGAAGCCATGGTATTGGTCCACCACCCCAAACCCAACACCCAGGAAAATGCATAAAGAAATTCTCAGACAATAAGAACCCAATAGTGGTATGCTTCTTGCTGGAACACCATATTTGTCTGATGATCTTCTAACTTTGGTAACAAATACAGCTTACAGATAATGCTACAAGCATGCACAGATACTATCAAGCATGTACAGATAGGTCACCATTGTCACTGTTTTCAAAAAAAGGGGGTGAAAACTTCCAAAATGACAAATAACACTATGAGGTCTGGTCCCCCTGCCCCTCGCTATTGTCGATGCTTTGTTTTGATACTAATTTCAATTTTGATTTTTGTTCGGGATAACCAATCCAACAGCAAAAAACAGCTTCCATGAAAAACTTAATTTGTTAAAATTTATTAATACAAATTTGTACAACAGGAAATAACTTACTGAATGAGTTAGAACAAGAAACACAACAGTCCTTAAACGCTAATGGTTCTTCCACTTAAACAGATACAACAACCAGTTATTGATGTTCACAAAACAAGAAGCAACATAACTTAACGCGAAGAGACAATTCACCACAAACGTCAACACTAAACGTTCACAACAGTCACTAAAGATGACAGTAATCACAGGCTACGATGACGACACAAGCTACCAGAAGGACTGACAATGATGACCAATCAATGCTACTTATGTAACATCATATTTGCATATTGAATCAGCTTAATGAGATTTTCAAATAAAAATTATCTTTTCACATCAGTCAGTCTCTTTTCTTCTTATTATTATTATCAAACACTAATTAATAAAAAACCATTTTTAACATAGAATTAATAATTTTAAAAAATATGTTGCCAACAAAAATAACACAACTTCCAACCTGGCGTCCACCCCCCCGACTGGTACCTCAATTTCTCCAGCACAAGGAAATAATTCTGATTTACACTGTTTTTCTTCTGTTTTTTGTTTTAAGATTACCAAAAAAGACCATATCCCACAACACTACCTTTGGACTATTTCTTTTGAATACATGAATGATGCGAGGGTTTTCTGATCCCCATAGTCTGCAGTTATGACAATTTACCCTCTTGTAATATTATCTTCCAGACATCAATGAAGCAAGCTTGATATGCTTCAAGACATCATTGCTAAAAAACTTTTTGAGTTTCATTTTCATATTTTATATATAAAAGCAGTTTTATTTTGATGTTTTGTTTGAAAATTATAGGCTACAGGAAACCTGACAATAATTTAGAATCACCCAGTTTATTTATAAAATACAGGTAGTTCTAAACTTTACAAGTTAATTCATTCCAGGAATGGGCTCAAAAACAAGAATTTAAAGCGAGAATTAATTTCCCATAGACAATGTTAAAAACAGGGATTCTAGTTTTAGTCAAATTTGATCATAATAAAATTAAGTAACTTTAATTGTAAACTTGATTTTATTGAACAATAATTTATCTAAAAAAATTAAAATATAGCCTTTTAAAATCAGGCAAGTTATAACTTGGTTGATTTTAAAGGCTATTGGAACTACCTATACAAAATTATCTCATACTAATATTAAAAAATTTTTAATCATTATCAACGAGTAAAAATTTATGCAGATGAGTAGATGAACTTTTATATAGACAAATTACAGCCTTAGGCAATCTGAGATTGAAAATCATTTATATAAATGTGCTAATGAAATCAGGGTGGCCAACAATATCCTGCTTCCATTTCTTGATCTATCATTTTGATTTTTTTTCTATTTTCTAGGAGACAGTGTGTGTAGTATAAACCGAATTGAACTATATTGTATAGGTTATGCATTGGTTCAAAATGACATATTTACAAATGTTTAGCATTTATTTGTTGTAATTAATGCTCATATTTTTAATTTTGTTGATAGATGTCCTTGACTTATATGGTTTGGTTCTAACTTCAAGGTTGTAAGTCATAGTCAAAAGTCAAAAATTTCCAAAATTTATGGATTATCTACTATCAATAATTATTAATAAATTTAAAATTACCATAATAAAACTTAATGAATACAAATGCTTTCCATATTATCAGACGTGCAGAAAAACTTCACGATGTACCTCAGATCAAACTGAAGAATGTAAAGCAACTCGAGGCTGATTTCACAGATTTAAAAATAGAAAGGTAGACTTTATTCCAACATCCAAGGGCTAATGGATTGAGTGTACTGTAGGGGAATGTCCATGGACAATACAAATTGATCAATTACATGATAGTAATGTAATCAATAAATTCTAAATACAAGTGGTAATAAGTCAAGGACTACTTATTTATCAAGAATCAAGCACAACCCAAAAACCAAGAATTACCTGTACAGCAAGGGTGTCAAACTCAAAGGCTAACATGGGCCAAAATAAAAAGGTTTGAGTTTAGGTGGGCCGCAAAAAAAAAAACTTCAATATTCATAGAAACAAATTTATTTCGAAAAGTAACAGAAATAAAAAAGGACAAGGACAATTTATTGTTTTCTTCCTGACACTTGGCATCTCTTCTCCGCTATTATCTTGACAAGGACAATTTAACGTTTTCTTCCTAACACTTGGCATCTCCGCCATTATTTTCCTACTTCGGGAGAAATATTGCTCGCGTGATTACTTACAAAAATTGATCCAAGGGAGAGTCATTAATTCTGGATCTGATGATAATATTGGATCTAAAATATAAGCTGCTAATGTACAATGTTTGCACGTATGTAGTTTCACTACATACGTGCAAACATTGAACAAAATATGGTCATTATTATTATTATGTACGTTTTATTGGCTGGGCCACAAATATAGTCATTGTGGGCCGCATGCGGCCCGCGAGTTTGACATCCTTGCTGTACAGTGATGCCTCGCAATTCATCAGTATCGTAAATTTGACAATTGGTTTTTGTGGGATGGCACATGCGAGTGCATGGAATTGTGATGTCATTTGTTATTTGTCAGTTCTTGTTGGGCTGCTTTGGTGTTGCCCATTTGTTGGATTTTAATTTTCAATTCTGCATTTTTCAGAAAATAAATTTATGCATCTGTAGTTATTATTTTCTTGAGTGAAATTTAGGGATAGGTTCAAAGAGAAATGAACAGACGAATAATTCAGGAAAAAAGAAAACTTGATTGAGCCTAGATAATGTGCAGAAAGGTAGAACAATTACAGATGTAGTAGCTCAAAAGTATGGCATTCCTAGAACAATTGGAAATGTTTTACAATAGAAAGAGATTATGAATGCTAAGTGTCTGCTGGAGCAATGAAGATTTTTGACCAAGAATAGATCTTTTATCAATGAAGAGATGGAAAAGCTGCTTCTCACCTGAATTAGATAAAGACAAATGAAGGGAGATCCAATAACTCAGCCAATGATCTATGAGATTAGGCTAATTTTCAAAGAATTGCAGGAAAATTTCAGGATGTACCTCAGATCAATTAGGCTAATTTTCAAAGAATTGCAGGAAAATTTCAGGATGTACCTCAGATCAAACTGAAGAATGTAAAGCAACTCAAGGCTGATTTCACAGATTTAAAAGTAGAAAGGTAGACATCCAAGGGCTAATGGATTGAGTGTATTGAATAGGAAAACCTGTGCTAGGTGGCCACCTTTGGAAGGTGGGATTGTGGCCACCAAACACAAGTTAGCTACAAATTTATTTATTAAATATCAAAGTTTATAACACAGTTTCACATTATTAATTAAATCTAAGGAAAGAGCACAGTTTCACATTGTTAATTAAATCTAAGGAAAGAAATCAGTAATTATGCCTCTTTCTGGATTTTTTCACTTTAGAATGCTCAGCTTCTGCATCCAAATTCTTTTGCTAATTTATACGAACTGATATTAGATTTCGATTCTTTAGTTTTAATTATCTTATATTGCTGTTCCAGAACAAGGAAACTGGGTTTGTTCTTGTGCTGACATCATAAAGCAGTTTACTTGCATTAAAACGCTTGTTTTGTAGTTAAATTGCAATAAAAATTTACTTAATAGTTTAATTGTATGTATTGAATAGCAGATCTAAAATTGAAACCAGAATCGCCAGATGACAAAAATTTTATTGCATAACAACTGCAAAACTATAGCCTAAAACTAATTCAAAATTATGGAGAAAACAGAAAATGAAATATTTCAAATTCTAATTATTGTTATAACACAGATGAATGATCAATTTTCAGTACTATACAGGTAATATCTTTTATTATTTTTACAATTTTTAATATTTATTTAATATACTGTACTTGAAAATGCTTAATTTTATTTATAGGTAAATATTTAAATAAATACAGTATTTTCAATGTGAAAATCCTGTATTTATAATAATTTTCAACTGAAATACTAAAAAATATTTTATTTCAAAATAATTTATACACAGTGTAGTATTATAAAACACACACTACAAAACTAACTCAACATTGAGTGAAAATCGCTCATCTGGCATTTCTGATCAAAACACGATTTTTTAGCCACCTACTATTTTGTTGCACACAACGTACAGAAATTAAATATCACTGGCCATGGCCACAGATGACCATTTTACACAGTTTAGAAAACCTGCAATATGCTCAGGCAGTGATGGCAGATATAAAGGTGGCAACTTGTAGGTTGACCATCTAACTCAGGTGGCCATCAGCACAGATTTTCCTGTATATAAAATAGTGAATTTTGCAATTTAGTATGTTATGCAATAACAACATACATATAATAAAGTAAATAATATAATGTATTTCTCTTATCTCTTCCATTAGAATGAATGGGATGGGGAGTCCAACAATGAATTAATCTATTTTCCATAGTCTTATATGGAAAATACTGTCCTGCAATTTGACAGTTTCTGAATTCAACATTAGTTCAGCGATGGATTAGTGATGAACTGCAAGGCACCACTGTACTAAATTAATGTACAGGATGTCTATAATTAAAGTTCTTCCTATTCAGACTTGCCAACAGCCATTACTATTCATCATAAAATTATGAAACTTTAGTTACCCCTTAATAAAGAGATGGAAAAGACATTCAGCAAAAAAAATTTAGTTCCTTATATCGCCACTAGAGGGTGCTTTAATATAAAACTACCTAGAGTCCCTAGATAAGGTAGTACATTCAGACACCATTTTATAACCTTCTGCCGATCGATAATCATGGGTAACTTTATGGGAAGTAAACCATAATACTATATTTCTTTTTTAATTTATAAATACAGCAGTTGCTTACCTGCTAACTGAAGATCATATTTGGAAAAAGCTTTACTTCCAATATTTTGTAACCACTTTTTCCTTTGCTGCAAGGTAAAAAGTCTATGACCTTTTCTGTTCAATTAGAACAATTTACAGAACTACAATAAGGCATGTTCTTAAATAACCAGAAAGCTTATGAACACAATAACAACTCTCTATCTAACAGGATATAAAATGGCTGCTTTGGCGGCATTTCGTGGCACAAAAGAATGCACCACTATCTATCTAGGGATTCAAATTACCAATAGCACACATGCAAATATTTGAAAGATTCGCAGAAGAATTGTTTCCAGTGTCGTCGCCACTCAAAATGAATCAGTTTACAGGATCGTGCTTTGTTAGCAAATTCTTTTATCATAATGCCGATTCTTCAGTAATAGCTTTGTGGAAATTTCAGTTTAAGGGCCTTCAAAGAGGTCCAATCATTTCTGAAAAAATCCAAAAAATGATAACAAAATTTGAAGCAACAGAATTGTTGGCTGTTCATCCTGGAAGAGGAAGAAAACCCATTTGTATGGAGAAAGAGGAGATTGCGGTTCAGGTGGAAGAAAAAGCTTCGAATTTTATGGACAATAATAGTGTTTATTATATCACAGAAGCGTTGGATAGGCCATTTTCTATTGTCCATAAGGTCCTCATACGATTTTGACACTTGACTATTGCTTCTCACTAGTTTTTTGCTCAGTGAGAGGTTGATTCTGAATGGCCTTGGAACATCCCCTGGTCAGATCAGTGGTGCCAAGATGGGGGAAGAGGGGGAAAAATTCCCAAGGCCCGTAGAAGATTGAGGGACCCGGACCGCTTCCTAACAAGAATTTTTTTACTTTTTAAAATTAAATAACTACGCATTACAAGATATGTAGAATTAAAATTGTATTATAAAAATCTAAGGTAAAGAAAAATCTTTGTATTCTAAACAGTTAAAAATAAGAATTATTATGATAATTAGACATAAGCATTTCATTGAAACAGAAAAGAAATTGACAGACCGAGAGGACTCAACAAATTTTTTAGAGGAATGGGATATATATATATATATATAGTAATATCTCGTTTAACATGGGGAATACGTTCCAAGAAAACAAAGCACTAAATGAAACAGCATTAAACGATGTCATAACATGTAACATGAAAATAATGAGGATATATTTAACATGTAAATGATGAGGATATATGAAACAGGAGAGTGAATAAAAATATATACATAGCGTTTTTTATTCTTTTTGTAATATATATTATTACTATTGTATTACATTAATTATAGACAATTTTTTTATTCCTAGTATTGATTTGTATTCATAAATCATTCATGAAAAAAATTCTTAATTAAAAAATAAAACTAAAAAGCAGTAATCAGATTGCAATAAACTATAAACAACGAAAAATATTGATGAAAGAATAAGTGGAAAGAAAAAAAAAATAACTATAAAGTGGCAGCATTCAGGTTAAAACTAAAATGGGATAATTGTTATTTTTATTAGTTGTAAAATAACATTGATGATGACTGTTCATATATATGAATTCTGACCGCAGCAGACTTTCGTATGTACTGCGCTAATATGAACTCTGGTTATTTTTATTACTGTAAAATAACATTGATGACAGATCATAAATATGAACTCACCGCAGTAGACTTTTGTATCTACTGTACTACACTGATATCAAATGCACTGTGAGACAGCATAGGAGTATTTATATAACAAATTCCTGTGATTTCAGATTTATGCAAGAATAACGGTATGATAAACCAGACCAAAGTGACTCAATAAAAATATAGAATTCGAAAAAACAGTGTTATATCAAAACAGCATTAAGTGGGATCTTATTGTAGAGTATATATATTAAAAAAAAAAAAGAAAGAAAGAAAGAAAGAAAATGATATTTTAAAGATTTTTTTTGAAAAAATAATTAAAAAATAAAATTTGTAGAACCTCAATTTCCTCAAATTGCATATTATACACTTTTTAAAAGAATTTAAAAGTAAATAAAAATTTGAATAATCTGTGTGTAAAATTTATGTAATATGTATGGTTTTGATATCTTACAGAGAAAATAAATAAATAAATATGTATATATATATATATATGTATATGTATGTATGGGCCCAAAACCTGGTTGGTACCGAGGCCTGGGGTTTCTCTTGGCACCCCTGGGTCAGATGAAGCACATTTTCATTGGGATGGCTCAATAAATACTCAACTGCTGAATTTAGGATTCAGAAAATCCCTGCTCAATCCTAGATGTTCCGTTGCATTCCCCAAATGTAATAGTATGATATGGATTTTCATCATCATTTATTTTGGGGCCAAACTTATATGAAGTGTTAACTCAGTCAGGTCTAATGACATGTTCTATCACTGTGCAGCAATATACATTGCTCTTAAATAACTCAATTATTCCAGCTCTACAAGCATGTCAATGACTTGGAAGAACAGTCTTTATGAAAGATGGAGCTCCTCAACACATTACAGGTTGTGTTCAAGATATTCTCAAAAGACATTTTACAGAAGAAAGGGTCATAAGTGGCCGCTTCTGTAATGTCTGGCCTGCCTAATCTCCAGCCCTGAATCCATGCAATTTTTAGCTAAGGGGTTATTTGAAAGATGTAGTCACCTGTGACAATGTGAAAACTTTAGCTGATCTTAAAGACAGCATTTCATGCCCTATACTTAATATTTTGAGGCACTCATTTTGTTCAACTGCTGAACATGCCATTTTGAAATTTCAGAGGATAGCTGACAACGGCAGCCATCATGTCAAGCAGGTTTTGCTCTAATATTACAAGTCAATAATATAGCTAAATGTTTAATTTATTAATAAAATAGAAATACTCCCTCTAGTGGTGATATTTGGAACTAATTTTTTTCACTGAATATCTTTTCCCATCCCTTTATTAAGGGATACCTAGTTTCATAATTTTCTGATGAATAGTAACGGCTGTAGGCAGCTCAAAATAGGGGAACTTTAATTATGGACACCCTGTACAAGTGTCCATTGCCTTAAGGCCCTTTATTACAGATATTAATTTCAATTTCAAAAGAAAACTAATATAATATGACACAGTTAAGGACACAACTTATCCATTTGAAGATGTACGGAGCATCTAAATCTGACAAAAGACTACCATTGTAATTATAAAATTAAAAAATAAGCTAATAGGGTTTAATTTCAGTAAAAAATTGAATATTTTTATGATGGAAAATTGTTTGTAGATTTTATTAACATTTAATTAATAAAATATTGATATATTAATTTAATTGATATATAT
>AYEL01078405.1:0-24600 GCA_000484575.1 Olivierus martensii
TTAACTATGCAGGAGTTGGAGTCAGATCTTACAAATTTTAGGGAGTTGTAGTCGGATTTTTTAAAAAGGTGGAGTCAGAGTCGGATTTTTTTGAAAAGTGGAGTCGGAGTCGTAGTCGGATTTTATTTGACAGGTGGAGTCGGAGTCGGATTTTTTTTACAAGGTGGAGTCGAAGTCGGATCATTTCCTACCCGACTCTGCAACGCTGATTACATATCACAATAAGGAATACAGAATAGAATATAAATTTAAATGTGTGCCATCACACAATAATTATAAAATTTAATATACATAAACCAAACATATAATAATAAACAAATACAATAAAAAATAATAATAATTCATTAATACATAAGAATAAAGGATAATAAAATTACAAAAAACTTTGTTTGATCCAGATCTTCCACTGCTTATTTAGTGTGTCAGTATCTCTAATGTTAATGAAGTCATCACAATTATTCTGTTTAGTAATGTTGAATTTTTCAAAAAGTCATTGGAAATATATTATTGAATAGTATTATGATATCAGCATCATCTCATAGAATGTGGCAATTATCTTATGCCTTTTGGCTTAAAATTGTGCTATGCTGGTTTAATCTATATAATATCATTCTTATGTTGGATAATTTCTTACTAGTTCATCCTGTATTTAAGATTTTGCATATTGTTATTATCTTTTAAAGAGATGCTGTAAATATCACTTTTATCCAAATTGTCTTAAATCTTTATCATTGCAGATTAATGTAAAAATATTTTTGTTGCATTGTTCAATGATTCTAATGTTAAAATGATGTTCAATGTAGTTCATGATAATTTTAAGCAAAGAATGCCCCCTTGGGAACCTCCAAAAGTGATTATTATTCCTCCTACTATGTTCTTATGAGTAGTGTACCTTTTCATTATCAATTTTTCTGTAATATCTTAAAAATATCTAATCTTAATAACCTTCTTTAATAATGTTAAAAACAAAATTAAGAACAAATATTACAGAAAAATTGATAGTGGAAATGTTTTGCCCCTTCTACTATGTTCTTGTGAACATTATTCACAAAAACATAATAGAAAGAACAATAATCACTTTTAAAGATTCTTAAGCATCCTGTGCTCAAAAATACCATGAAATACACTGAATATCATTTTAGAATTGAAATCACAGAATAATGCAATGATAATGTTTTTACATTAATTTGCAATGATAAAGAATCAAAACAATCTGGATAAAAGTGATATTTACAGCATCTCTTTAAGACAGCAGTCTCAAATTTGCAATCTGTATTGCATTTATTATAACTGCAAGAGTGCATAGAAGATATTTAGAAAAAAATCACAATCATTTTTTATGAAATATTTGAAAATTATTAAACTTTAAAGTATTTTAAGAAATTGCATTGAAATTCAATAAAGCATAATAGATTTGTAATTAAAAGTTTTTTTTTTTTTTTTTAATAGACCACCGAGATCTACACTCTTTCCCTACACGACGCTCTTCCGATCTTTTTTTTTAAATTCTATCATTTACAAATGGCTTTATAATTTTGAACGTGAATTGCAATATATCATTAAGAAAATTAATATGTAAATATTTAAAATAATCAATCTTTCAAGTTATTTATTTCATACAAAATTATACTTCTTATAATGCATAATTTAAAATGCAGACCTCCAACCAATCAAAGATGTCTAAAGTAGCCCTTTGAAGAGAACGAGTTTGAAACCAGTGCTTTCAGAGATAATGATAATATACAAAATTTTAATACTGTTGTTTGCTGCAGCCATGATCCCGTCCGCCATTTCTGTCAGTTTGTCCAGTTTATCGTTTGAAATGGCAAGGATTTGCTGTATGTGAGTCAGAAGTTGTCATAAAAGCAGAGACTTTAACAGCTCGTCACTTATTCGGGGTCCTGCTTTACTGCGCATCTCAAGAAGGAGACGCAATGGTTTACGATCGCCTAACTGCATTCCGGAAATCAAATCTCTCAAACGTTATTCTTTGGAATCAGCGTATTGGGAGCAAAGACGGTTCTGGAGTGTGGCATATGGGTTCTCGGTCAGTGGATTTAGGAGGATATCGCCTACTACCGCCAGCTCCTCTGGTTGTAATGCTGAAACTACATGGTGGAATTTCGTTATTTCCACATTAATTCCGGCTAGTTGAAATTGGCTGTCCATCTGGCGGAACCATATTTCTGGATTTGCTCGCCAGAATGGAGGAGCTTTTACTGCAACTCGTGCAGTCTGGAGTGTTTGGTTGTCAGTCATTATTTCACATGCGTAGCAAAAAAAATAATCGCTTACTTCAGTTAACAAAATCACTTGGTTTCTTCACAGTTGATGGATAGTTGCAGAAGTAGACAGTAGCCTTTGATGAATAAGGATGAAGTCTGAAAGGTTGTCCCTGTGCTCTGTTTGGGTCACCAGTTATTGTGTTAGTTACATTCCGTGGTTGATAAAAAATATTGAAGACTCAACTGACTCCATTTTTATATATAAACAACTTTAATATAACAAACACAATAAAAAATATACAGCTCCAGCCAGGGAAGTAGTTTCTGGTATAGATAATTAATATTTAACGTATGTGTTTCTAGGTCGACTGCCTCCGGCTAAAACAAAAAAAAAAAACTGTTCTCCTTTTGTTCTCCTCAGAACTACTTGGACCCCTTTTTTGTATCATACCACGCAAAGGTTGAAGGTTGAAACAATTTCTCTTCAAGAAATAGTTCCCAAGTGACTGCCACAGATATCATTCTACAACATATTTCTGTTGACTTTTTGAAAAACTCAACATTATTAAACAGAATAATTGTGATAATTTCATTAATATTAGAAACATTGACACACTTAATGAATGGTGAAAAATCATGATCAAATAAGGTTTTTTTGTAATTTTATTATCTTTTATTTTTATATATGAATAGATTAAATACAATAAAAAAATAAGATTTATTATTATTATGTGGTTTGGTTTATACATTTTAAATTTTATTATTATTACATGATACCATTCAATGAAATTTGAATTTATATTCTATTCTTTGTTCCTTATTCTGATATATAACTGAAGAGGGAGTATAATATCTGTAAGTACCTTTATTCATAGATTAAAAATAAGTATATTTTAATTTTTGGTCCTAGTAAATATATTTTTTTATATTCTTTGTTATTGTGATGAAGCAATAATTTCCATCATTGATCATTTGATATATTTTTTTTAACTATGGAGTTAAAAATGCTGTTTCAATATCTTTCCTAAAGCTCTGGAACCATTATGATTATTTATAAATTTGAATTTTGTCAAAATCAGGCAATCTCTTTAATGAATTTCATAAAAATCTATCTAATGTGTAGATATATGCAGATCAACAGACAGACATGATAATGAAAATAAGTGCTTTTTTGCAAATATTGCAATATTCCAGTAGTTAAAAATGAGTGATCAAAAATTACTATAAATGTAATATTATTTTTCAGAGATGCAATCATTTTCTTTCTAATATTGTTTATAATAATGTAAAATATGAATTTTATATATAAAATAATTGAAAAAGTCTGAAAGATATTAAATTTTTTGAAGTATTATAAAATGAATTTTTAAGTCCATGAAACCATATATCTCATGAAATGTAATATAACTATTTCAGATTTAATAAAAATATTAAAAACAATATTTTTAGGATATAAAATCATAAAAGAATTGTTAATGTATGCTTTTATTATTAAATTTTTAATTCAACAATATTTAATTACTAAAATGAGATAGTTATTAATAAATTATCATTTTAAAAACAATAAAACACTATTAACAACTAAAACTTACAAATTGTTAAGGTAAATATTCATATCTTAAAATTTAAAAATTATATGTAATGTGAAACATTATATAAAATAATTTAAAATAACTAACAGAAAACTTATTATAAAGTTGTTTAAGTTCTTGTATTAATTTGAACTTCTTCAATAATTCAGCTTGAGAAATTCTAATCTTTTCTAAATCCCTTGCAACCAATATTTTCATTAGATCAAGATCCATTTTAGATATGCTTCCAATATCTTTTATCTAAATACAATAATTGTTTTAAAGTTTAATTTTTTCAATTGAAAATAAAATACTAAAATAATATTTATACTATATTAAAATGAATCTAGTTTATGATACTTTAAAATGAAATTCCAAAATTTGCCTACAGTAATAACTTAAAATACAAAATCAAAAATATATATCTTTTAACATGAATGTATAGGCATAAATTGGACCAGTACAAGATTTCTGATTTTTAAAGAAAAATGCAACTCAAACTTAATTACAGGTATCCCCACTTTATGAAAGTAAGTGAAGAAACAATTACCATTAATTTATATGGAAAAATTTTTGAAATGTTCATAGAATCCAAAAAAATAACTTACAAAATTTTACTACATTTAAAACCTAAAATATCACTCAACATATAGTAAAAGATGAATAATATGATAAATATCATTCCTGCTTATACTATCTGTTAAATGATCAAACAGAAACTTTCAAAAAAATATCTTACCAGTGTTTTTGAAAGTTTCAGTTCTATATAGTAACTATTTTATTATGTATTAATATGAAAGTCTATACTTCTATATTTGTATACATTGATGGAATTCATAATAAGACTGAAAACTTTTCATGAAATTAAAAATTAAGTAAAGAAGTGAGCTTAAGCATTTAGTGCTTAAGCTCGCTTCTTTACTCTAATTAGTTGCAAAATGTCTACACAATTTAAAAATTAAGTTTTTTACTACTTTAATAGTACTGAATATTGTGCTTTTCTTATTAGCTATCCACATCATTTCATATCAGTTTCCTTTTTATTGTTAAATATGCCAAATGTGTAGCTATTTTTTCTTTTTATTCTGGCAACAAAGTATATTAAAATTTTTCATCATTTCTTGAATCTCAACAAATATTTTAACAAAGTTTCAGGAATAAAAATATCAGAATCAAAATACTCAACAGAAATTTTTCTGCAACTGAGAGGAGTGGAAAGCTGACTAGCAATATTCAATCATTGGAAGTGCAAATCTGATATCTGAAATCAATGGCAAAATAATCATCCCATATTTTCTAAATGATTAGAACTATCTGAAAACACACAAATTGCTGATCAGAAACATCAGATATAGCTATATTTCCTTTAATATTAACTATTGATACATGCATTAGCAATAGTCATTTTTATTTGTTAAAAAAGATTGATCTACATATTTCCAAGCTTATTTGTGAAGTGCTTAGTAAATTAATATTTTTGAATTTATTTACATATGAACATTCATATACATCCACATACTTTTGACAATATAACTGAGAATAAATAAGCGTTTTTAGAAATAAATGTTGTAGTACATACAGAAACTATTATAGGATGCACTACTAGTGCAGAAAAGATGCAATATGACTGATTTATATATTTTTGATTTAATTGATTTTTGTGTAATATCCAATATTTAAATACTTATAAAAATATTAACATATATACAATCATGCATAGTCACATATTTTTAAACAAAAAAACTAAAAAAATTAGTAAGATGATCTTTGTTAAGAATAAATATGGCAAATCATATAGCTAGTATAAAGCCATGATGAGTCATCATATCTTATAATCATGATCCAGAAAAGTGGCTCCTTGCATTTCACCCCCAGCACTTTTCGTCCCCAGCACATTTCGCCCCGACACATTTCCCCTCTGTAGTGGCCCCTCACATTTCGTCCCCAACACATTTCACCCCCTGTAGATAATGAGTAAGATACAAAATGTAAATAATACACGAAATAATGATTCTAATTTATTTTGGTTTAATATAATAAATGCACATTATTATCGTTTAAAGCTCAAATTTGTATGTAATGCCTCTAAGGTAATCAATCAAACTATGATTTTGAAAAACTTCGACTATTCTTTTGATATGCATTAGTTCATTCTGCATTTTAAGTTAGGAGATAAACTAAAAACTGAACAATTGTTGGCTACAGACATCAATTCGTTAGAACATAACGAATCAACGATTTTAGGTTGTCCATATAATAGACCAGTCCTTTGAGTAGGCCACTTGCAAACTCTATATTTTCAAAAAATTACCACTTATAAATTAAATTAAATTTAACCTAATGGTTGTAACGACTCTGCAAATGCAGAGTCTGGCCTGAGCTCAGGTATTTTACTCTTTCCTATAATAAATATATCAAATTAGGCCAATTTATCAATAATTAATGTGTAAATGACAAAAAAAAAAAACCAGAAAGCGTTACACTTAAATAGTGAAAAACCAATATTAGAAACTTATAAAATTGATTAAATTCTCAAAAAAGTTTAAATAATAAAATAAATTTATTTGACTGAACTACTTACACACTGCACTGAGTTTTTTATCAATAATTTTTTTTAAATATTATCTAATTTTCTTCATTTGTACCTTATTTTATTCATGACTTGCCACTATCAAAAAATGTCAAACATTTCGTTGGATGGCTAAGATTTCATATAGAAAATCGTGATTTCTCCGATCTCATATAATGAACGAAAAGTTATGAAAGAAATAAAATTCGGAAAAATTTTTTACATCTTTAGAAAGACAATAAAAACATATTTAATTGTAAAATTATCAAAAAATTTAATTGAAAATTAAGCGAGATTTCACTTTTTTAATATTTGCTAATTAATTAGGTTTAATTTGTACAGTCACAGACCATTAACATCAAATATCCACTAAAGGGGCTGGGATTTCAATAAAAATTTGAGATATTGAGAGTTGACTATATTTGCAATTTTGTAGCCTATTCATTATCTACAGGGGCTGAAAATGGCTGGGGCGAAATGTCCTGGGGGCGAAACGTTCTGGGGCGATGTGCGGTGAAAAGTGCAGGGGGCGAAATGTCCTGGGGGTGAAATGTTCCAGGGGCAAAATGTTCCAGGGGCGAATTGTGCTGGGGGCAAAACGTCCTTGGGGCAAATTGTCAGAGGCGAAATGCAGGGAGCGACTTTTCCAGGACCCTGCAAATAGTATATATGTATGTAACAAATATTAAATATATATTTATTTATTTATTATTTGCTATACTTATTAAATTTAGTAAATAATAAAACTAAAATTATTTAGTTTTATTATTTTTAAAACTAAATAATTCAAAAATATAAAGTCTTTATAAAGTTCTTAATATATAATCTATTTTTATTAAAAATTAAAGATTTTGATTTAATTTCTGATTGTATTAAAGATATTTATTTACTCATACTAACATGACATAATTACTAATAACTAAAATTGATTTTAAAACTATATTATAAATTAATATCTCTTTTTACCATTCTGATTTCCTCTAATATTTTCTTCCGTTCTAATTGATTAATAGTAGTTCTCATTCTAAGATTTTGATTTAATTCAACCTATATGAATATCAAATTATTTTTCATTTTTAATATATTTCTTATAAATGATATCTCAAAAAATATTTAAAAATAAAAAATATATTAAAGTTTAGCATAATGCTATAAAAATTAAGGAAATCATCTAAAGTAAAGCTATTATAACAATTTTAAATTTAGAAATAAAAATTAGTCACATTTAAAATTTTTTTTACCAATTTCAAAAATGTATGCACTAATCTTGCATACATTTTCAAAATTTATAAAACAAATTTTCAGTTTTATGATTATTAAAATGAAGATTATAAATCATCACCACCATTTATAATTTTTCAGCTATTTCTTTATATATTATTATTAAATCAGATATAAAATAAATTACAAATTACAGTTGACACTCTGTAGTCCGACATTTCCAGTAGTCCATCACTTTGCAAACTGTTGTGCCGCCCACGTGAAATTTTCATATCACTACTTGTTGATGTGCAAGAGAGAAACTGACATAAACAAATTGTCAGTCGCTATTCATTCATTGTGCAGGTTTTATAGTCGGATTAATTTTTAAGTTCAGTTCACTGTTTACTGTAAAATAGTATTTATATTATATCAGTGTTTGTTATTTATCTTTACATAATGTCACCAATTGGAAAAACTGAAAAACGAAAGCACAAGACATTGACTGTGGTCAAAAAAACAAAATAATTAAAAACTTTACTTGGGAGAAAAGTTTAGTGATTTAGTTTTGTTTTATGATATTGGACGAATCATCATTTATGACATCAAAAAAATCAAGATAAAATTGAGGGGTTTGTGAAAGATTTGAACAGCAAGAGCAATGACAGGAAAGCCTTAATAAACAATTTGTAGCATATTTGTTTGTGTAATTCCATTTTTTTCATTGAACATCCAATAATCTAACAAATCTCTGAAATCCAACAAATCCCAGAATCTTATGTGTCGGATTAGGAAGATTCTACTGTACAAGAAATATCTAACATTTCTTGAAAAGAGTTCAAATATCCTTTAATTCATTATTATAAGCAAAAATATGAAAAAAAATTGTTATAAGAAAATTGATTAATTTTTTTAATATAACTTCAGATAAAATACAATACTAATATTCTTATTAAAAATAATAATGAATCATTATAAATAACACCTGTTCACACGGAAACCAGAAAAACCATTTAACCTGGGCCATATATTCACAGAAATAGGTTTTTAAATTTAGACTGTTTGGCATTTTTTAATGTATTCAAATTTCAAAAAATGGAAGTGGCTTGGACTTTTTTAAACTTTTAAGAAAGTGTAATTTTAGTGCTACATCATATATGCCACATAATGTTAAAATTAATTGTGAATTATATGCTTTTAAGCAATTCACTAATCTAGATAAATAAAAAGTGAATATATTGTAAAACTGAAAAGTTGTACTGATTAAAAATACATATTACACTAAATTCTCTGAAATCCAGCATCTTCAGAGATCAAGTGCCAGATTTTGAAATATACTAGATTTTAAAGAAAAATCACAAGCTATTGACAAAAACATTGATGAAAAAATATATGAATAAATAGATAGTACAAATATTAACTAGATGGATAGGAAAATGATTCTAAAGTGATCTATTAATAATATAATTTGCTATTAATTAATAAAATATATTATTAACAGATTTAATATCGATAGAGTTTTTGTCAATACTGTTATTATTATTTTATTAAATATGTTTTATAATTCTTCAAATGTATATTACAGAAATAATATACAAATATATCTGACATAATGTATTTTTGTTTTAACACACAATTAATTTTATTACCCATTGTTGCTGTAATGTACCAATATCTGTCAATCTGAAACTGACACAATGCAGTGCACTATATATACTCTTATTATAATTTCATTTTTATCATAATAAACAATTAATTAATACATGTAACAATATACAGGCATACCTCATTATTGCAGCAGTTACATTTCAGACTACTACTATAAAATGAATCAAACTTTTTCTTTGCTAATATATATATAAATACATAAACATTTTTCAGTATTATTCATTAAATGTACAATAACACCAGATCTAAAAAACATGGCCAAATGGCTACATGGTAAAGCATTCGCTTACCACTTTGGAGGATCTAAGTTTAATTCAGGATCTCACACTTCCAGTTTTTCAGGAAGGGTCTTGTCCCAAACCATCTGTGTGCTAATGTATGTTTTATATATCTATCTAAGTATTATTTCACATATAATTTTCCTTTTGAAATATAAATAAAAACATGGAATATAATTAAGAAGTGTTATAAAGCAAGGTATGCCTATATAAATATATATTTTCTTGATTCTAATTGGTAAGAAAGATTTATTTTAAAATTTTTTTCAATATATAAAGTGTCTCAGATAACTATATAATAATTATTGAAATTTGTTTATTGACCAGAACCACCAGAGAATATATAAACTTGATTTTAGAAATTTCAGAGATCATCACATCTACATCAAGCAGAAATCCCAACATTATAGTTGGTCAATGCATTTTCTAGATAATAATGCATAATAGCTGCAAAAAAAGATAAAAAATGTAAAAAGTTATAATATGGAACTCTTATTATTTTATGTTGTTGATATTTTAAATAAACTCTTCCATGTAATTAGACTTTTATAGTATTTTATTTTATTTATAACATATGACATCAAAAGTAACAGAGTTTCACTTATTACCTTGGATTGTTAAGTTAGGTTAGTTAAGTTCCCATATCTATAGCTTATATGCTTTATTTGGCAATGGGACTTTTAGAGTTCACCATAAACTTGCCAATATCTATGATGGAGTCAACTAAAAGATTGAATGATGGATTAATAGCATTCTTCCTGAAAAACTGAGGTGTGGAACTGGATTTGAATCCAGATCTTTCAAGGTTAAGACAAATGCTCTCTCATGTGGCAATCCAGCTGACTTTTTCACTTTGGAAAATCCAGGTCTTGCATCTCCAGTTTTTCAGGAAAGTCCAGACTCTACATCTCCAGTTTTTAAATAGGTTTAGGCCCAGCTGTTGAACCCCATCTTTCAATCTTTTGATTGATCCGATCACAGGTGATGCCCAACTTATGGTAGATCTAAAACTGATTATTACCAATATCATCTCGTGTAATTTGGCAGTATAATTAAAACTAACAAAAGGAACATAATCACTTCTACTTTATAATTCTGTGTCTTTTTTGTAAAGGATAACAACAGAAATAGGGAGTTCATTTAAGAGCTGCTTTCCCTGGCTAAAGGAGTTCTTGTTCCATCCAAACTAAGGTTTAAGGCATCATGCTGATGATTTTATGATACTGGGATAGTGAAAGATGGAGTATTGAGCTGGGCTGGGATGTCGGCAGGAAAATGTGTTGACACTGACACCTATATTTTTTTTGGCCAACACCGATTCCTCTGATAGTAAACAAGCACAAATGATTTTTTAGAATACATTTTTATTCAATATTTATTACTGAAAAATTATTTATTCACCAAAAAAGAAAATAATTATTTAATACATTTTTTAGATTTAAAACTAATAAATTATGAGCAATGAGAAAGTTATTACCGATACCGACACCTCCTAAAACTGCCGACACCCCAGCCCTGGTATCAAGAACAATTCTTTTAAGGCACTAGGCTAAACCTCATTTTATTTAGCCTTGCATCTGTATTAGAAGATAATCAGATGGTGACTATTCTTTCTTTCTCCAGTTTTTTCAGACCTCCAAGATTCTTAAAAACAAATCTTTGGATGGTAATTCTTTGAGTGTCTATCTTTTAAGGCTAAAAAGTAAAATAGTGTTCAGCAACTGTGACATATTTCACAATTAGCTTTCTCTAGATCCTCTGCTGTATCTTCTGATGCTAATAATAAGACTATATCTATACATTCTATTTTTTCTTTTGGTGATAGTAAAGACAAATAGAACTGTGCACTTTCAGCCAGAGTTATACTCTATTCAGGCGATCTGGGATTCTTTAAGTACTCTTGGATCCTAATACTAAGCCTGTACAACTAATTTCTTTAGTGACTATTCTGTAAAGGAAAGGATCTGGTCAGGCTTTTCAGCAATGGTGGGGATTCTGAGAGTGCTACTGAACTTTCAAATACACTAGTTGTGGAAGATGCATGATATTTGTATGGTCACAGGATTGAAATTGGTAAAAAATCAATATCCATTACTCTAGAGCAGCGTTTCCCAAACTTTTTCTACAACGGAATACTTTACAAATCCTGAAATTTTTATGGAACACCTTGGTTATTTTATAGTATAAGTAAATATTAATAATAAATAAAATAGGCAAGTAAGTATAAAAGTTAAGAAAACAAAACAAATACAGTATTAATCTTCAAATTGTAATTACATAAAATAAAACACATGAAAATAGTAAAATAAACTAGTGACTCCAGTTTCGACTTGGCATAGCACTTAAAATCATATGAGACATATTAAGTTTCATTATTTTTTATGGAACACTTATTACTGCGGAACACAGTTTGGGAAATGCTGCTCTAGAGCTGCCTCTGCTCTTTTGGGCTAGTGGCTCATGAGAAGCTGTTACAACTTTGCTCTTATTCAAAAGCCTTAGAGGACCAAATTTCAGATCTCT
The DNA here is from genome assembly GCA_000484575.1 of Olivierus martensii. Classification (NCBI taxonomy): domain Eukaryota; kingdom Metazoa; phylum Arthropoda; class Arachnida; order Scorpiones; family Buthidae; genus Olivierus; species Olivierus martensii. The sequence continues at coordinate 12,035 of AYEL01078405.1, forward strand.
AGCATAGCCACATTATGACGAGTAAGAGAAATTTCTGACCTCCCCTCATAGTAAATGGAATTATTTTTAGGCTGAATTCAGAGATACCACAGCAGAACCACACCACAACCACAAAAATGTGGTCGGTTAGTGGACGGTCACAAATTATAATTATATTAATATAGAAATGCATAATCTTATTCAGACGGACCACTAACTGAAGTCGGTTTCAACTGCTGTCACAATGCATGGTCCATATGAGTTAGATTATGAGTTTCTATATTAATATAATTATAATTCATGACTGCCTACAAACCAACCTCAGTTTTGTGGTCATGATGTGGTTCTGCTGTGGTACATGTGAACTCAGCCTTAGTATATTTGTAATTAAAACTTAATTTTAATATTTTATTATTATTATTCATAATTTTAAAATCAATATTATTAATTTAACTGTAATACAAATTTCTAGGACTTATAAAGCTTATTATTTTATGCACTGTATATTAAAATGTATAACAAAAATTCCAAATTTACTGTACCTTATTTTTATACTGATTTTTAAAATATTGATGAATTCTTTTTGGCATTACTTTATTACATTGAGAATTTTTCAGTTTTTCATCCAAAGCTTTATCCAATTTTAATTTCTCTCTCATTAATTCTTTCATTCTCTCATCAAGTTCTTTTATTTCAATCTGCAACAAAATTTTTTCTATTTTAGAAAATTTTCAGTTATATATAATAAAAGGAAATACTGTATTTTGTATAGAAGTTCATAAACTGACTACAATACCGACTTTAAGTTTAAATAAGATATTGTTTCTATTTTTTATATTAATCCTTCGTTGAATTTTCATCAAATCTAAAATTTTTGCAGCAATACCGTATTTTTGTTCAAGAGTAAGTATTTCAGAGGATTTACTCAATCTGGATAATCGTTTCACACAAACATATTCTTTACTTAACATATAAAATGATATATTCTTATTATTTTCATCTTCTGTTTGAATTTTTACGCTAGTATCAGATTTATCTTCGATATTAAAATAAATATTAGAATTTTTTGTGACTTGAGTAAAACGAAGCACAAAAATTCTATTCTCCAGTTCGAGCAATTTGATATCCTTTCTATAATAATTATAACAATAAATTAGTTAAAAATCTATAATAATGATAAATTATTAATGTTTATAATTTTTTAAATAATATACTTCTTCTGTGCTATTCTTTTATAAATCCATAGATTCGTCTTATCTCGTAGATCAGTTAAACTACTCGATGAAGAATTTACTAAGGATTGAGTCACTGATAATTCGTAAGGATTTCCTTTTATCGATTCAGTCATTTTAGTCACTTATTGTAGAATAAATAGTACATATTTTTTGTAGTCGGCAATCAAAAACACTCCGCCTAAAATCGATTCAAGAATTTATATTTGTCTCCCTCTATGCATTGTTTTATACTACAGTCGATTCTCGCTATTCGCGGTAGTAACGTTTCATAAATTCTTCGCGAATACTGACTTAGCGAATAGTGAATCATTGTGCCTATGGGAAATACAGAGTTAGATTCCTGCGAATCTTTCTTACCAATACTTTCATACTTGGTTTGTGTGTGTTTTCTGTTTACAGATACCTTATTTAATTTGTATTACATTACTTATAAATAATTACAGTATTACCCCTGACTTCTCTAGCTCTTCCAGAGACTTCTTCTATTATTCTTTAGGCTATTGTATATTGTCAGAAGCCTTCTACTCGCTAGCTTCTTTCCTTGGTTTTCTATCAGCTTTCTCACAAAACCACACTTCTTCTATCATTCTTTAGGCTATTGTATATTGTCAGAAGCCTTCTACTTGCTAGCTTCTTTCCTTGGTTTTCTATCAGCTTTCTCACAAAACCACATTTAGACAGGTTATGCAGTACGGGTATATATCTTACACCACTTTGCTCATTTTCTTGATTATCCGACGTGCTATTATTCATTGGAGTGCCATCACGCAATTTTCTTTCCATCTCTTCGTATATACTTAGAATGAGCCGTCTTTTGTAACCATGCTCTAACCCGACTTCCAGTATATAGTCTAGTTCTCGTTTCCTATCGTCATCCTTCATACAATATTGGATTGCTCTCTTACATAAGAATCTAAAGGCTGCCTTTTTGTATTTCATCGAATCCTTAGACCAGAGAGTTATGTCTCTGGTCTAAGGATTCATCCATTTATTAAGCTCTCGTTATCCTTAGATAACGAGAGCTTAATAAATGAAAAAGTGGTAAGTATATCGAAAGCATGGGAATATGCAGTTAAGATGAACAAGTAATATATGTAGACTGACTTGATTTATTATTTATGTATACCTCTAGGGGACTGATAGTAAGCATGTAAAACTACTTGTTAAGTTAGGATTTTTGTACGTAGCTTTATTTTCTACCTATAGTTTAAAAACTGGTAATAGAACAAAGAATGCCATTAGAATAGTTTAGCGTTCTAGAACGATTATTTTTGTATTGAGTGAAAAACCTGAAGATGGCTGTAAAAAAGAGCCGAAAACGTTTGTTTGATGTAATTCTATGGTATTAAAGTTGTTTACTCAGCTGCTGATTGTGCTGTTATCATTATTAAAGATTTGAAAGAGTTTAAGCAGTTTGGTTTCGTACTAACTATGGCAGCCCTTATTAAGTTATAGCACCATCTGCAGATTTTGTCTTTTAGAGAAGCTATAGTTTTAATTTTTATTCTTAATTTTTAAATTATGAATATCAACAAACAATTTTGGCTGTCTCAGAAATTCAAGAGTTAGATTTTTTAACGATACCCTATTTATAGGAATCGGTAGGACCGAAAAGGGATATCCAGCCAACCATGTTTCACTATTAACATATATGATTCATACAATTATATACAGACAATTCTCGCTATTCTCAATAGTTACATTCTGTAAATTCTTTGTGAATACTGAATTAGCGAATAGTGAAGCATTGTGCCTATGGAAAATATAGAGTCAGGTTCCTGCAAACCTTTCTTCCAACATTTTCATACTTGGTTTATGTGTGTTTTTCTGTTTACAGATACCTTATTTAATTTGTATTACATTACTTATAAATAATTACAGTATAGCAGTGTATAGTACTACATACAGTATTACAATCTTTATTTAATTTTTAAAAATATTAACTATGCAGTAAATAAAATCTTATTTTTGATTGATAATTTTTTGATGTTGCAAGATGTTTGATGTGATAGCAGACACATTGGGCCGATTGTTTAAACGGAGTTTCTATAGTCCACGGTTTACAGCAAAAACCCCCACATTTTCATACTTGGTTTATGTGTGTTTTCCTGTTTACAGATACCTTATTTAATTTGTATTACATTACTTATAAATAATTACAGTATATGCAGTGTATAGCACTATATACAGTATTATAATTACAGTAATCTTTAATTTTTTTGAAACATTAACTATGTAATAAATAAAATCTTATTTTTGATTTATAGTTTTTTGATGTTGCAAGATGTTTGATGTGACTAAAACAGTTATGCTATTATTATATAGTCTTCACTTTTTCTTAAATATAGTCAATAACATGTCAAAAGTTCATTAAAGTGAAAAAGAAATTTTATTACCATAGAACTTTCGGCTTTAATAAGCCATCTTCAGCGGTTGATTTTAACAAAAAGAATAAATCATTAGAATACAATTTAAATTTGAAAAATATAAACAATAAGTACAGAATAAAAATAATAATAAATAAAACAAATTATATACGAAAAATATACATTATATTAGATAAATGAAAAGAATGAAAGAGTGAAATTAATTTATCTAATATAATGTATATTTTTTGTATATAATTTGTTTTATTTATTATTATTTTTATTCTGTACTTATTGTTTATATTTTTCAAATTTTAAATTGTATTCTAATGGTTTATTCTTTTTGTTAAAATCAACTTAATGAAGAATATATAGAAGAATTATATATTTTATTGATGTTTCTAAATGATTTAAAATATTTTTTCAGAGTATTTTTTTTTGAAGTTTAAAGTTTTCAATGTTAAAAAATTTTTTTTTTGTTTCAGGATGAAACCAAATGATATATTTTAATTACTAATATTAATTTGATATAAATGATGATGTATTTATTTCAAATTTATATTATGAAAAATATTTATGATATAAATTAATTAAATAAAATTTTAATTAAAATTACTTTATTTGCTTTCGATAATTCTATATACTCTTTCAAACTTAACTACAGTGGATTCGCGATATTAAGAATCCCCAATTTACGAACTGCAGTGGATTTGCTTTTTACCAACCTTCAATTTACGAACTACAGAGGACTTGCATATTTAGCAATCTGCAATTAACAAAGTACACATTTTTACGAAATATTTTGTTGGTCCCAAAAACTCCCTAATGTTAACTAATGCCATTCCCATTTATGAACTTTCGATTTTATGAATATTTTTGGGGATTCGTACGAGTTCGTAAAATCGAGAGTCCATTGTGTTTAAGCCATCGGAAGAAAATATATTTCCATAGCAAAAATATTAAAGATTTCAGTTGAATGAATTCTTGCAGCAATGGTGTTACGTTGGGAAGAATATTAAAAAAATGCGTACAATAAATTATTTGTCAGCTTACAAATTATAATTTTTTTTTACTAACTTGCTCGAAAGTGTTTTCATATATTGATCGAAAGAAAATTTTCAGATAAAACATTTTATTGTGATGTTTAATAAAATATATGGATAAATATTTATAATCTAAATCGTATTTATTGTATTAAAATAACGAAAATACTATAAATATGAAAGAAGAATGTTCTTGCAGTAAACCCGAAAGAGTGCTTTTAATATAAATTTTTGCAATGTTTTAAAAGTAACTTTTTCTTAGTTTCGCAATATAATTTTCATTTCTTTCTCTACAATATTACAATATTCAAAATATAGTTTTATTTGATAATTTTATGAAATTTTATAATAGATTTTTTATAATATTTAAAATACTTAAAGATAGAATGACCTATTTAATGTTTTTATACTCTTTCCATTCCTAAATAGAATAAAATAATTTATGAATTCGATTTATCCGTACATTAGTTTGATTATCTGAATCATATATTTTATTGGAAAATCCAAAATTGATAATTTTGATTTTTTCAACTAAGATATGTATAAAATTTAATAATAAAAAGAGTCGTGTGTTTGATTCAAAGAATCTGACTAACTCGTTCTATTGCAGTTTTAGGAAGTTTCATCAGTTTTAGGCAAATAATTTCAAGTATTAACCAATAAGTGCAACTATTAACTACGAATATATCAATTTTGAAAACAGAAAATTTTATAATTTTAATATCAATGTTAATAAAATTTGTAAGTCATCATTTAATTGATTTTTACGATTTCTTATGAATATTAGTGATATATATCTGTAGGCCACGAAAATGGCATAAATTTTTGGGGGAATAACTGTAAAAACAACTAACAACAAAAAAGAGAATAAAGCAGGTCCTTTAGCAGTTAGAACTCAAATTATATATTTATAGAGATTCATAAATATACAATAAAAAATATATAAATTTATCAAATTCGTATAACAACTGTAATGTCTTGATCTTTATCGAAGCATCCAGGCTATAAAGAAATGATTTTTCTTGAATATGCTTGGTTTTAAATTCAACACCATAATTGATTTTCTTCAAAATTTTATATGAAACTATTTGGTATAGAAGTAAAAGCAATAACACTATATTCTGATGCTTATATTCATTTTTACCAGCAGAACTATAATCTCATAAAGTTAAAGCTAATACCGAATTATCGAATATACTGGATTTTTGGGTACTATATAAGTGTATCAAAGGATATAATTTATCTGGTGGCAACCATTTGTAGAGCCCATCACACGCTGGCCCACACACATGATGGTGTAACCGGAAGATTGAAGATGGGGGTTCAACGGGCTGCGGCTCGGAGCACTCCTGAAAAACTGGAGATGTGGGACACGGATTTGAACCCTGATCCTCCAGGGTGAAACCACAGTTTTAACATGTGGCCATCCTGCCGATTGAATTGACTAAATATATAGGATTAATGTAAGTGTTATCAAAATCATTTTTAAAGTGGTAACCAATATACTGAATATCATAAAAATCTAATTAATAGTTTTAGATTTATTACTTGAAAACTATAGAAAATTAAACATTCGCAATTTTTAAATGTACGATACTAAGCTTTAATTTATTTTAGATCTGTTATTAATATCGTACCACGTGGCTAAATTTAACAATTTTCCATCAAATAGTTCACTGTTATTAGTGCATTACGTTCGCCATTTTGAAATTATTACAATTAAAAGTGATTGATGTCGTGCAGACAATCTTCTCTCACATGATCTTATTAAATTTCATTAAAATCCAATGAAGAGCTTAGGATAGTATCGTAAAAGTTTGAACGATCAGTTTTTAATTAAAGTTAGAGAATTAAATGGTATGGCTTCAAAATTACTTTTAATGGTGGAACATTACTTTAATGCTTCACGAAAATCCAAATAGTTCAAAAATTATTATTGGGGAACATATAGATACATAAACAATGGATTGATGGAAAGGCAACATGATGATCTGATATGTCTCACTTTCTTTCGGAAATTATTTTATAAACTATAATTATAAATAAAAATAAGTGCATGAATGAGCGTATTTATAAAAAATGACTAATTATAAACTTCTAAATGCACTTTTTTCTTTATTGAATCTTCAAAGTGTCTTTTATTTCTCTTTATATTAAAAACTAAATATCTAAGATAAAGTAACAGTCTCAAAATTTGATATAAGTATTTTCAATAAATTTAGAATAAATTTGCAACCTGTATGCTGAGATTTAGCATAATCATTCTACAATTATAAATAACAGTAATCAGCTATGTGAGCCATACTAAGATTTTTAGAAATTTTTATTTGATAGACTAAATAATATTTTTGATTCTAATAAATATTTCGCTGTTTATTAAACCAATATTTATAAATTCATCTAAAAGTTTGCCATCATTAATTTTTAATCTTCGCCCCATAATATATGCAACTAACTGTATATGGGCAACTCCTAGACAAAAAAAAATCAATATTATAATATAATAACAGCATACAAATAACTAAACTTCATAAAAATTTATAAAAATTATCTCATTAAACAAAAATAAAAACATATTCTTGACTATGTTTCTAAATTTCATAAATTTTCATATTTTTGCCTCTGGACCAAATAAAACATTCTCTTTAAAACTTGTTATAGCAAGTTTTCAAAATGTCTACCTTCCAAGAAAAACTGAATGCTGTATTGACTGTTGTTATTACTTGAATATATGTGACTAAAAATGTTCTGGTGAATAGCTTTAAAATACAAAAGGCTTTTATAATTAAAAGTAAACATAGAAAGTACTGTTTTCGATATACAAACATTATTTTCTAAAGGCAAGGAGAAAAATCAATTCCATTTTATAAATGCATAATCTATATGAAGCATAATTCATAACAAGCAGACAATAGTCCAGTTTTTACAAGGTCGTCCGTAAGACTGTCCACTTTAAAAGTTAACAGAATATTTTTAAAAATATGGAATTTTTATTGGTAAGCAAAACTTGCATTGGTTTATTATGTTTTAATTAAACGAAATAAAATTTACTAGTATTGCTGTTAATCAAATAAATTGTTTCAAATTTGAATATTACTTCAGTATTATGAAAGCTTTTGTATTATTGAAGTAATATCCAAATTTTAATTGTGTTAAAATTTTCGAGTTAGTATGCAATGCATAAACGTAGTTTTAAGCTAAACGGCTGTTATGAAACTTTAATCTAGTTAGTCTTTGAATTTTCTTCTAGTTAATTTGTTTAATTAAATATTTTTAAACCTAAAATTATTAACCCATTTATCCCGAAAAACTTTAGATGTAGATCCTGAAAATTCCCTAGAGAGAAACTTAAATATTACTTAATTTTCAATATAAAAAGAGTTGAAAGATGATTTTTATATTTTTCTTTGTTGTTTTACGCTACTTTCCTCTCGAAGGTTATTTAGTAACAGAACATTCTAGTGTCTATCATGGGCCACATCAATGTGAAGTTCTCCCACCATTTTTGAAATTTTAAATTTTTTCTTTTGCATTTATTTGCATCTAGTTAGCATTTTTTGCATTTTAATATTTTCGTTTTGCACCTCACTTTTATATTTATTAAATTGTTATTTAATTTAATTAAAAATGAAAATAAAGAAAATAATATTGAAGTTTCATCATTCTTAATATGTAAACATGCTTCAATAAATTATTTGCCCCTTTTTTCTATTTTTTCAATAAACTATATGATTTTTTCTATTCTTTCAATAAACTATTTGCTCTTTTCTATTCTTTCAATAAACTATTTGCTCTTTTCTACTGTTTCAATAAACTATTTGCTCTTTTCTACTGTTTCAATAAACTATTTGCTCTTTTTCTCTTCTTTCAATAAACTATTTGCTCTTTTCTACTGTTTCAATAAACTATTTGTTCTTTTCTATTGCATCAATAAACTATTTGTTCTTTTCTATTGTATCAATAAACAATTTGCACTTTTCTATTGTTTCAATAAACTATTTGCTCTTTTTCTATTTGTTTCAATAAACTATTTGTTCTTTTCTATTGCATCAATAAACTATTTGTTCTTTTCTATTGTATCAATAAACAATTTGCACTTTTCTATTGTTTCAATAAACTATTTGCTCTTTTTCTATTTGTTTCAATAAACTATTTGTTCTTTTCTATTGCATCAATAAACTATTTGTTCTTTTCTATTGTATCAATAAACAATTTGCACTTTTCTATTGTTTCAATAAACTATTTGCTCTTTTTCTATTTGTTTCAATAAACTATTTGTTCTTTTCTATTGCATCAATAAACTATTTGTTCTTTTCTATTGTATCAATAAACAATTTGCACTTTTCTATTGTTTCAATAAACTATTTGCTCTTTTTCTATTTGTTTCAATAAACTATTTGTTCTTTTCTATTGCATCAATAAACTATTTGTTCTTTTCTATTGTATCAATAAACAATTTGCACTTTTCTATTGTTTCAATAAACTATTTGCTCTTTTTCTATTTGTTTCAATAAACTATTTGTTCTTTTCTATTGTTTCAATAAACTATTTGTTCTTTTCTATTGTATCAATAAACAATTTGCACTTTTCTATTGTTTCAATAAACTATTTGCTCTTTTTCTATTTGTTTCAATAAACTATTTGTTCTTTTCTATTGTTTCAATAAACTATTTGCTCTTTTCTATTGTTTCAATTCGAATAAGAGAAAACAAAAAAGCAATTCCACAGTTCCATTTTTAAGATAAAATATTATTCAAAAAGATTTATAGAAAGTATTAATACTCATTACATAATCAGCATGATACTTTTGACACTTTTACTCCTTTTCAAGAAAAACCAAAAATGGATAGATGGCAATTTCTTGCCATATAAACTGAAAGTTTTCTTTATTCTTTATAAGATTAAGCATCATTCAAGTAGTTTTGTGCATACTAAATGAATGTATATATATATCAGTTTATTTTATCCCCTTACTTTCTATTTGTTTTCTTTTTGTTGCATCTATAAGTTAAAAATTTTTTAATATTTTATTTTAAGATATTAAAATAAAATTTTAATCTGTACTGTTAAGAATGAACAACAGAAAAATTCTGAATGAAGACAAATTGAGCAATATCATACAGTTCCCTTAATCCTATCCTGAAATACACTGCGCCATTAATGTGGCTTCACTGCAGTTAGGCGATATTTGTCGGAAAGCGATCGAGAGATATACATTCATTTTTTGTAACAGGCACTAGCTTGTCAAATATAATGTACATGTAAATATTTTAAACGAATTTGAACTAAATTTATAAACGGAAGAAATTTTATTAGTAAGAAATTTTAAAACAATTTTAACTTTAGAAAGGAAATGTTTGACATTGCAGAATTCTTCTTCATTCAAACATATTTTTTTGTTTTTTCATCCTTAACCTTTAAATTTTAACAATATTTGCGTACATTTGCAGTATGAATAATATTATTACTCAACAAGAAAATACATTTTTTACATTAATTTGGATAACTGCATAGATAACAATGAGAAAGATGATGAAACAAGAATTAAGTATTTTTGTACATACCGTTATAAAATGGTTCAATTAATTTTTAATCACCTGAAAAATTTTTTTGTTAGAATTATTAAAGTATTCACTATTTTGGCTTAATAATGACAGCTGAAGTAAAAGAATAAATGATAAAATATATAAAATATTCAACTAGATATAACATTATTCATGAAATATTTGATGATTCCGTTCTAGAAATACAATCTTCTTGAATTGAAATAATTTAATAACCAATATGTCAATGAAGCTAATAATATTTAGACACATTTTATAAAAGATGAAAGATAATTTTGAAAGAATTTAAAATATTTTAAGGTAAGGCGGAGTGGGATAAGAGCACAGCGGTTTTTACAAAGTTGGACTTTAAACGAAGGTATTTCAACCTATCCTATTGCGTCAGCCTTGTCTGTGTCGCTTTTTGCCTCAAATCTTATAAAATTTCGGCATAAGGTGCATATGCGCAGGAAGTTAGGCGCCTAAATTTGAAGCTGCATTTGTCGGGAATTCTTTAAATAATTGGAGAAAAAATGTTGCAAGTTGAGAGGAAGGTTCAGTTATTTATGACCATCTGTAAAACATCAGTTCGGAGGGGAACTTGCGTTGTAACCCGAACCTCACTGTAAACGGGGAGATGACGACTGTTTTTAGTCAGTCCCTCGGCCGTTAAGCTGGAGTTGAGACCAGTCGAGTTTTGTGCGAGTTTTGTATTAAATAAGAGTTTTACAAAAATCAATTGAGTTTCTATACTGTTTATTTTTCTGGACTGTACAGCATTCAAGCTTAGGTTCACATTCTTCTATGGGACCTGCGGACGATATGAACAGACTTTTGGCCTACCCACAGGTAGGCATTTGTTAACTGTAAATCCAAGATTAATTAATAACCTTCTATTATTCACTTAAACCGTGATACATTTTTTGATAGTCGGCTGGATTGGCCGCGTGGAAACGCTTCGGCTTTCCACTCTGGAGGACCCGGGGATTGGCCGCGTGGAAACGCTTCGGCTTTCCATTCTGGAGGACCCGGGGTACAGTCTCGGGTCCCACCCCTTGAAAATCAAATCATGGGGTCCGGGCGCCGGATAGGCCGCGTGGAAACGCTTCGGCTTTCCACTCTGGAGGACCCGGGTTCGTCTCGGGTCCCACCCCTTGAAAATATTTATCATGGGGGCGGGTTCGAATCCCGGGTCCCACCCCTTGAAAATATTTATCATGGGGTTGGGTTCGAATCTCGGGTCCCACCCCTTGAAAATATTTATCATGGGGTCGGGTTCGAATCTCGGGTCCCACATATCCCCGATTTTGAAACTTTTCGGGGACCGGCCCGAAAAGTCGAACGAGGCCGCGTGGAAACGCTTCGGCTTTCCACTCTGGAGGGCCCGGGTTCGAATCTCGGATCCCGGCTTTCCACTCTGAGGACCCGGGTTCGAATCTCGGGTCCCACCCCTTGAAAATATTTATCGTGGGGTCCGGGCCCAGCCTGTCAATCCCCGTCCTCCACAATCCGGCTGACCCAGTACCCGGGTTCGAGTCTCGGGTCCCACCCCTTGAAAATATTTATCATGGGACCCGGGTTCGATCTCGGGTCCCACCCCTTGAAAATATTTATCATGGGGCCCGGCCCGTCGATTCCTGTCCTCCACAATCCAGCTGACCCCTCCGCAGGGGTGGGCAGCTGTGGAAGGGCTTGTTTCGCCCCGTCACTTAGTACTCTTATTGAGCGGAATGCGGGGGCATTTGTTGACAAAAAAAAATGTTCAGCTCACTTAAAAATATTATAAAAATCTGCTCAAAATATAATTAAATAAATTATTCTTGAGAAACAATGAATCAACTATATTTTACATCCTCTTTGACAAAATTATTGATGTTTTTAAAATTCCTTTTAATTTTCATAAATAAGTATTAACATAGTCTATAAATATACCGGGTGTTTTTCTTGAAACCGAACACTCTGATTTTTGGCATGGAGCCAATTCTGATGCATTTATCATGTCAGGAATCGCTCACTACGAAAATTTATTTTATATTTTTAATTCTAACGGCCATGCGTTTGAACGTATTGGCCGTTTTCAACGGATTCAAATCGGTGAAGGTTTTCAGCGGTTACGCCCGTGCGAAGAGTCGGACGACCCTAAGACCGGGAGATGGTCACAAGCGGCCGACGGATCAGCGGTTAAGAGGATAAGTTCCGTCGATTACCGGTGCACTCAAGGGTATTTATTCTTTAAGTTCTTTTAGTTTCTTAACTGTAATTAAAGTTGTTTTATAATTTTTTGGTGTATCTTTATTTACAGACTACTGTACACTGAAATGTGACTTTATTGCACGTGACATAATCATACAACTTTACAGCAGATGTTCCAAGTGCCGTCCCGTTTCTGCTGAACAATAC
>AYEL01078406.1:0-22483 GCA_000484575.1 Olivierus martensii
AGAAAGATAAATAAGAAGAGGATTTCTCATTGCTATCAAAATTAATCACTAAAAATTTTCAGTTTCCAGATAGCTTTATTCCAATCAAAAAAGTTCTAATGCAATACTAGATATGAAATGATAAATAAATTATTTTAAATAATGAGATATTTTCCTCTTTCAAAACTATTATACTGTACATACCATTTCTAGCAGATACAAAAATAAATTTCAGAAAATTATTTTCCCTAAAGGAGATATGTATCATAGAAAAGTGTGAATTAAATTATAAATTATTTTATAAATGGAATTGAAATTGTTACACTTGAATCTTGCCCTTTCAATCTTCACTTCTCTTGACCATTTATAATATGATTGAAGGTCTTTTTAATAAATCTCTGCTCAAAATGAACATCGCATATTGAATCCTTAAACGTAAATTCACGATCTGCTCGTGGTATGTCGTTTCCATTGCCTGAGCTGCTCATTGTTTCCTTGTTTTACTTTGAACAAGTGCCGTTTTTCCTTACAGAATTTATATCCTGAATTGCAGCCAGGAACAAAACAATATGGCATTTTTTGTCAAAAAATAAAATTAGTTCTAAACAACAACCTATGTTACAAGTTTGAATTGCACGGAGTAGCTTGTACCAGCGCCCTCTAGTGATTGAATTTCAAAACAAAAACACTTATACCAATGGCGTCGAAGTGGGAGGACCATATGTATTTATAGACCATGGTATTAATTTAATCGTTTTTATGTAGTCAGCCGGATTGGCCGCGTGGAAACGCTTCGGCTTTCCACTCTGGAGGATTCGGGTTCGAATCCCGGGTCCCACCCCTTGAAAATATTTATCATGGGGCGTGTTTGAGTCACGGGTCCCCCTTGAAAATATTTATCATGGGGTCCAATCACTGGGATTGGCCGCGTGGAAACGCTTCGGCTTTCCATTCTGGAGGACCCGGGGTACAGTCTCGGGTCCCACCCCTTGAAAATCAAATCATGGGGTCCGGGCGCCGGATAGGCCGCGTGGAAACGCTTCGGCTTTCCACTCTGGAGGACCCGGGTTCGCTCTCGGGTCTCTCCCCTTGAAAATCTTTATCATGGGGTCCGGGCCCGGCCCGTCGATCCCCGTCCTCCACAATCTGGCTGACCCCTCCGCAGGGACGGGCAGCCTGTGGGAGGGCTTGTTTCGTCCCGTCACTTAGTATTCTCCCTAAATGGAAAGTGGCGTCATCTGTTAATAAAAAAAATCGTTTTTATGTATTTTAATTTGCCCAAAATGAAGGAATGAAAATTTTCCACATCTATATATCATAATCATAATATTTTGCAATATTACTGCAATCATGTTCGTCATTTATTGAAAGAAAAAACATTCTGTCAGGCAGCCGAATGGCCGAGTAGTGTTCCATGTGGGAGGACCCGGATCCGGCATCTTTTGAAAAGTTTTTTCGGGGTGTTGAGCTCAGCCCGGCGATCCCGTTCTTCACCATTCAGGCTCTACGGGTGGGAGTGCAGCCCATGGTTGGAAATAGTCCTGCCTCTTAACAATCTCTCTGATTGGAAATGGGCGTAAAAATGCAAAAAAAAAAAATTCTGTCAAACAAAGTGCTTCGGATACAAGTAAATTTTTTATTGTCATTAATAAGTAAGATAAATCTGTGACCATCTCAAACACACTGATAACATTAATTCTTATGTTTGAAGAGAAACAATTGCTAATGCATATATGTGACCATATCAATCAAAGAATTAATTTAAAATGCGTAATTATAAATGTCACTTATTTTATTTTTACATATAAGTTATATTTTGAAGGATTTCGCAAGAAATATCCAATCGGGCCCCGCACTTATTTAATCCGGCCCTGGCTGCCTTATCCCATATGTTTTTTCGATTAATCGAGACAGTCTACGTATCGATGAAATTTTTATCTTCATTAAATTCTTTTTGGAAAAACAGAGCTTTCTCCCTTGCATAAAGTGACGCGACGTTCCGGATTAGCCAGTACAGTCCTGGTTTTTGTGTTTTTATTCCGGCTTGAAAAAATGTCTCGGATTTGTTTCGGTTTTAAATAAAATGTTCGGGATTGTCGCGGTTTTTACTTATAAGTAAATAGTTAAAAAATGGTGAACGTTGTATTTTACTGGAACGAAAATAAGCATGTATTTGTAAAAATACTTATACTTACAAATCAATGAACGCATTATGGGTAATATTCTAGTTGAGCAGCAGCACACAGATATATGATAAGCGACCGTCCTCTCGAAATTATATTCTTACTTTTAGATTATATGATAGATTCTAATAAAAACATCTTGATAGCCCAGATAATTTTGGAGAATCTTTATACAACAGAATTGTTGATTTGTATTTTATACATCAGTCGATGAGACGGCGAATCTTCAATTCTTTAATGTATAGATCCGCGTGCTATCGCTCAACTATAATCTTCCGCATTTATGCATTGATTTAGAACAGAGGCTTTACGATTTTATTCGTCTACATTTCATACTTCGACAATATCGAGCGGATTCTTTCCTTTCTTAACGCGGATGATGTCAGCCATTTTTCGAAATGTAGGTTGGAAATGTCACGATTAGAGATGATTAGCGTAAACCGGGGCTTACACGCACCGTCACGACATTTTTTGACCCGTACTTTCTGGTCACGTGACATAGAATAGACGCCGCTCTTTTCATAGATATTTTAGGTAAAATAATTTTTTTTAAGTTTTAATATATATCGTAATAATGAATTAAAGTAAAATTTATTTAAAATTTTCTTTTTTATTTTTAATTATTTGTTCGTTTCTGACTGATCATTTTTTATATCAAATCTTCTAACAACGTTTCTCTGCTTTTCTAAATGTTTGGCTTCAACTTCCAATTCAGGATTATCATTATTTAAAATAACTGAGGCAACATTCTTATTTTTTCTCTCAAGAATTTTCTGTTTAAAAACAAAAGTAATTATATTTTATAATATAAAGTGAAAGAATAAAATATTGCCCATTAAAATTAATAGAAATAATATGATTACAATCATTAAAATTGAGTCTACTGGACTAGTCAGTGAAAACATTTCGGCTTTCCACTAGAGAATCCGAAATTATATCTTCATCTCGCATATTAAAATTTATATGAGGGTTCTGTCTGACCTGTCGATCCCTCGTTCTTACAATCCGGCCGACCTTACTAATGATGAAATGACGATGATAATTTTTTATACAACCCTTCCCTATGGGGTTATGTGAGAAGTTGTCCCCTGAAGATAATACGCAAGAAAACCGAATTTGAAGAGGAGGCGGGCAAGCGCATCAGGTGGTCGAGATCCGTGTAGGCCCCACCGCATGCTTCAGTGACGGATGTGGGACGGCCGATGCAGTCCGGATTCCATATAGGAGCCCACAAACAAGTCCTCACTGACGGACCTCGGAACCACCAACACGAGATGGATCCCTTTAGGAGCCTCCATGCGAGGTCAGACGGTGGGCATATTCTAATCCCTTACCCACAGAAGAGCGTTGATAATTAATAACCGAATATTGGCAAATAATATCTTCTTTCTTTGCTACGCTGCATTCCAACTGGAGATTACTGTACATCGGATTTTATGGTGCCGCCATATCGATGATAGGATCGACCGTTAGTTGAAAAATTACGTTTAATGAGCCGTTCTTGTAAAATTCTTCAGATACGAGAACAGAAATGAACTTTGATTTTTTAATTTATAAGCGAGAGTTCACTCGGCGATCAGGCCGACCAGAAAACCATATTCATTTCTAACTCCCACACCTGAAGAATTTTTACATTAGCTATGTTAATCATCCAGTCGAACTGTATTCTTCACGTATTTGTACCTATTCGAAGTATAGGTACGAAGAGGACCGGTTCTAAGTATATTGGCGCTCTTATGCTGATATCTTTAGTAATTCCCTCTCTAATATGCAAACATTTAAGAAATATTATCCATGTAGGCTAGATATTGATTTTTATTTTTTGCCATAAAAATATATATAATTATTAATTTACATTCTAATAATTTTATTATATTTTCACTTTTCTTACTTTAACAGTAGCAAATTTATCAATATATTTATCGATACTTCTATAATTTGATCTAAAATAGTGGTTGCCAAAGTGGTAGGTACCGACTCTCATGGATCAATGAGAGTCGATACCGACTACTTTGATCGGTCAGATGGCCGTGTGGTAAATCTGTAGCTTACCACTCTGGCACTTGTTCAAATCCGGGTCCCATACCTTCAGTTTTTCAGGACGGGTCCGGCCCCCGGCGTTGAACCCCATCCTTCAACCATCCGGTTGACCCCATCAAGGGTGTTTGTCAACCTGTGATGGACTCTATAAGCGGGTGCCGCCAGATACAGTATATCCCTCATGCAATATGGCAGTCAAATCCCACCCCTTGAAAATATTTATCATGGGTCCGAAATCCCACCCCTTGAAAATATTTATCATGGGTCCGGGCACGGCCCGTCGATCCCCGTCCTCCACAATCTGGCTGACCCTTCCGCAGGGGTGAGCAGCCTGTGGAAAGGCTTGTTTCGCCTCGTCACTTAGTACTCTTACTGAGGAGAAAGTGGCGTCATCTGTTCACAAAAAGGGCAAGGCCCGTCGATCCCCGTCCTCCACAATCTGGCTGACCCTTCCGCAGGGGTGAGCAGCCTGTGGAAAGGCTTGTTTCGCCTCGTCACTTAGTACTCTTACTGAGGAGAAAGTGGCGTCATCTGTTCACAAAAAAACCTAGCCTAACTAGTTGAATTTTGAACGTGTTCTGTAGATTTACAATCATTGATCTAAAGATTAATTAGCCTACTGTCTGAAGAAATGGAGGCTTATGAAATCACCTTCCTGACTTATGTATGTGTCCTCTATTAATAACTTTTTGAAATAATTAGTATATTTTTATAAAATTCGGTGATAATGTTCTACCTTTTAAGGTCATCTCGATGATGCATCAATTAATACTCTAGCTGCAACCGTTCAAAAGTAGAAGGCATTCTAACCTGTGAGATACTCTTTTAATATGTCATCGATGAACATGTCCTAAGCTATTCGCTTGATTTTTATGAAATTTAGCGTGATGATCATATTATTGAATATCACTTCAAATGATACAACAATTAATCATTTATTTGCAACTATTCATAAATGGCGGACGTTCAAACTTTAAATATTTCTTTCTGATAACTTTCGTCGGCCGGATGGCTGCGTGGTAAAGCTTTGGCTTACCACCCTGGAGGATCCGGAATAACTTTCGTCGGCCGGATGGCCGCGTGGTAAAGCTTTGGCTTACCACCCTGGAGGATCCGGGTAAACAAGCAAAAAATGAATTCAAATTAGTGTCGGAAAAAAATGACTCAGCAAAAGGATTATAAATACTGTACATATATTCATATATTCAGAAACTTTTGCTGTAGCTGTTTTAAAGAAAAAATATCGATCTTGTTTAATGATTGAAAAAGAATTGCGAGTAGCAATATCACCCGATTTGAGAGAATTTGTGCTGAAAAACAAGCCAACCCATCGCATTAAATGTTATATTGTATTAAACATGTATTCTATTTTTCGTCTTTTTTTTTTTGTAAGATTTGTTTAATTGTATTAAAAATTATTACACCCATATAAAAAATATATTTTTTGCCATATAAGAACTTTATTTATACAAAATATGGTATATTGTTTTGTAGTATTAAATTGTAAGTGGTAAGTAAAAGTATTTATAAAATTAGACTGTTATAAAAATGAGGGGGCATACCAATTTTTTATGAAAAAGGGGGTGCAGACATACAAAGTTTGTAAATCATTGGCTTAGGAGTAGGCTTTATCTACAATATGTAATGTTACTTAAGTATACCATAATAAACTTAAATACAAAATAATTTCACATAAGCTTTATGCACAAAATTATCTATTTTTATGTGAATTTTGATACATTTTTCAGAAATGTAATTACTGGGTAATCTAAGTTGAGGATTATCCATATTTCCATTTTCAGTGTGTTATTTATATGAATAATAATGCAAATTTATTTATATAGATATTAATAGATTTTTTTTATGATTTAACTATGATTTTTTTTATGATTTCATTTAGTGGTTCCATTTTCTGATGTACCCATTCATGTATATTAAATTTAAGCATTATTGAACTTTGTAATTTTTGACTTGTGCAGAAATTTTTTGAACAAATTAATTATGTAAATAAGGGACTTACTGTATTTTCTGTCTTTAAGTGCTTTTTCATTAATATTTTTTAAATTCCTATACAAGTTTTATCCCTCCAGAAATTTATGATTATTTATCTATTATAGATTTTTTTTTTTAATTTTGTGTAAATTATTGTCTGGATATTTAATGAAATGGCTGTATTGAATGATATTTTGCATAGATTCAATTAAGCTTAAGATTTCAGATCTCCAATTTAATGTCAAATTATGTTATAACTTTTTGATTTTAATTATTTTTATTTAAATTAATATATTTTTAATACTGTTTATGGATCCAATCCATTTCAAATATTATTTTTATTATTATGTTTTGAATAAATTAATGTCAAGTCTGTGTTCATATTTTTTACCTTTGAATTTGACAGAAAATTATTATATATATATATTTTTTACTACTATTGAAACGTTTAAAATCCACATAAATAATATATTAACTATCATCATTATATAATGTTTCTTTTGTTTTTTAGAGAGCTGGAGATGAATACTTCAGAAATTATTAAAATGGAAGGAAAGAAAACTATAATCACAAATGTAAAAGTAAGTTCATATTCTTCCACCTATTAATTTTAATCGAAAAAAATTTGATAATTATAATAAAAATATATGGATTTGATTAACTTCATTTATTATTAAGAAGTTCTTTATATTTTTAATCTATTATATTATTTTTTGGGATTATACAGATCATCTCCTTGTTTTCTTATATATCAGTTTGGATAGATACTATATTAATTCATCCTTTAAAATATTTTATTAACAGAATGTAATTAGGATTAGATTTCATAATAGTTTTTAGATGTTTGGATATCTATACTAATCTCTAGTGATTGAGACGTACTGTGTGCAT
Source organism: Olivierus martensii (assembly GCA_000484575.1). Lineage (NCBI taxonomy): Eukaryota > Metazoa > Arthropoda > Arachnida > Scorpiones > Buthidae > Olivierus > Olivierus martensii. The sequence continues at coordinate 7,086 of AYEL01078406.1, forward strand.
GCATGTGTTTGTGTGTGTAAATTTGATTAAAATTAAAGCATAGACAAAATATGCTTAACTAAAACTTGCTTGAAATAAATTAATCATGGCATAAGGATTAGCATATAATTTCTCCTATGATAAAAACAAATGAGTAAAAAATTTCTCTGAATATAAACAACTTTTATTTTTTGATTAAAGATTTTCTTCCAAAATCATTATAAAATTAAGTATATTTCATTAAGACATAAGCAATATATATGGAAGATATTCAGTAAGATTTGGAAAATAATTTCAAAACAGTATTATTATGGAAAAATAATCTGAGCCATTTTTCAATGAAACAAAAACTTCACATTTAATATAACACCCTATCAGCACTAAACTCTATTGTGCAATCTTTCTAGGAAACATTTCTATTTATTAAAAAGATTGTTCAATATATTTAATGTTGTCAGTCTAAACTTATTTTGGATAAATTGTGTTTAATAAATAGTAAAATTTATAGCTTAATTGTTAATCAATAGATGGAATCACATTCGTTTAAATTTACACCAACCACTCAACATTCTCTAAGAATCAAACCAATCATCAAGGATAATAATTAAATAAGCTTAATGCATGCTAAACAATTCCTTGATACTATAATAGAATTTTAATAATTTGAAATAAATTTTAACTAATTAAATTATTATTGATACATTACAATAGAAAGAGATAGAAGGCATATTCAGAGGTAGCCTTTGAAAAATGAAGGACAAAATGAGAAGAATATAGGAAACATAAGAAAAGACAGAAATGATCCTATCAGAAGAAATGTGACAGACCACTAATAGGAAAAAGAATTCACTCTGTAGTCACCTCTTGCAACAGACAGGTGAGATGATGGATGAATTCTGTCACTCATCCAGAGGGCAAATTTTAATGGGATTTGTTTGGCATGCATTATGCTCATTGTTGAGGAATATATTCTGAATATTCCTGTTGAAGTAGAAACTCACATATAAGCATTTTGAAAAATTTATATGAGGCCTGGCTCCTTCATATAAATTTTTCAAAAAATGGGATCTAGATTCTGTATATGAAATCATTTCCACTATGTAAGAGAATGATTCCAATTTTCAGAATTATAGCTTAAGATCCATGTACTACATTCAAGTATTATAGTACAGAATGTACAAATATAATTAATTAGATTGCTACTTACATCAGTTAACATCTTATTGATTACAAAAAACTAATTTTTAATGAAAAATTAGTAATATATTTGGTTAATATTTTTATAAAATTATATTTATTGTGACTTATTTTAATTTCTAACCTAAGTATAAATGACTTTTTGAAATATTGTATTCAGTTTTATAATTCTTTTACAAATATTTGAATTTGTAATGCTGAACTCATGAATGTTGAGGGATTGGTGTTATCATTAATACAAATTAAATTTTGTCAAGCCTACTAACAAGACATCACATTTTTATCATCACAGCTCTATATTAAACTATACAGCACACACAATACATTTGCTGGACTAGCAGAGTGAAATGATCTGGCTTTCTTATCAGAGGATCTGGGATCAAATTAGGAATCTATCCCTTTGGAAATTTATAAGACCATGTCAACTATGTTGATCCTTATTCTGCACAGTCCAGAAAACTTCTGAATGGTTATGACCTATAATAAGTTTGGAATGGTTCAGCTGATTATTACATGATTGAGAAATGGCATTAAAAAACTAATCATGGACATAATACTCATGAATTCTAAGCTATTTTATTAAAAAATAAGCTTTCTTTACCTGTAAGTATGATATAAATAACTGCTATGTAAAATTTTATAATTAAATTTTACAATTAAATAATGCTTTTTTTCATATCATTCCATTATTGAATAATACAGTTATGTCTAGATGATAATAAATTATATAATCTCTTTTAATACCAGAATCTAGGAATGTAACCCAGATTTATAACACTAGGTCAATGGGAATTTTGGCTTCAATTAATGTCATTTCAGTAAGTCATAATTTTAAGAACCTAATCCAAATACTAAATGAGGATCCACTCATACTATAATATATAAGTAAATATATTATATATATTTACTTATATATAACATATAACATTACTTATATATATAATGTTATATGTTAGCATATATATATATATATATATATTTCGATAATTAAGTTGTTAATTAGACTAATAATAAATTTAAAAAATTTGAATATAAATGTCTAATTGCAGGTCGTCCTTGACTTGTGACAATTCATTCTTACAATGGTGATGTAAGCTGTAAATTTGTGATTGGTTAATGCAATTCACATATGTATGAGTCTGTATACAATGGTCTGATGTACTGAAAACATCCTTTTTATGTCTGCTTTCTGTAGTTTTGTGTTACTACACAACAATAAACATAACCATGTAATAATAAATATTGATAGTGGGCAATCCATAAATTAGGATATATCTAACTTCAATCATTTCATTCTACAATCCTGGGTCGAATCAAACCCCCAACGTAAATTGAGTATTACCTATATATTACAAAGATTTTTTTGTGAAAGCTCTACATTTTGAAGTGTTGTGTTCCCACATTAAATAACTATATAGTTTTACCAGAATTAATCTTGTACAAAATATCAGAATTATTATTACATCTAGGAAGTATATATATTAACATAAATCTGTTAAAATATACACTATTTGTTGCAATCAGAAAAGTGTGATGATAAAAGGTATGTCTACAGAGAAATAGGCCTTACAGATTTATATTGAAATATACACTGTCCAGATAGAAGATTAATTCTGATATTAATTATGAAAAATAGGAAGAGCAAGCAGATAGCAGTCCCAAAGTATTTAACTAGAATTAAAAATTAAAACAAAAATAGATTATTTAAAAACAGATATTTATTATTTTAATACATGTAATAGAGAAAATAAGTTTAGAAACCATGATTGATTGTAATATATTTTAAGACTTTTATAGTTTAATTTATTGATTTTTGTTATTTTGGTATTGTCTAATTTATTGTGATTAGAAAAGTGTGATGATAAAAAGGCATATCTACAGAGAAATAGGCCATCAGATTTATGTTATATAGGTTACATTAAATTTATTGCTAGACTATTTTGCTATTATAATGTTTTAAGATGTTCTAAAATTTGAAAATACGAGGGTAATTCAATAAGAAATTAATCACAGAAAAGTACATTTTAATAAAAATAAAAACAGTAAAAAGTGTCAAGCCGATTTTACTTTTGACTTATTCCTTTTAAGAAAGGCCGGATTAAGGTTAACCCAGGGCCGCTAATTAGTTGGGTCCACTACACAAAGCTGTAAAAGACTCACAACCGAAATATTAAAGCGAGAAAAATCATTTTTTAATTTATTTATATTGTAAATAAAATTGTAGATAATTGTTTTAGTGTGTTTAAGTATTTTATAACATATTAAGTGCATAATAATATTTAGTGTTGCAATAATAAAATTATCTGAAACAAATGCTAGGTATGGATAACATAATTAATATTTAACATCTTCAAATCTTTAGAATGCTGGAAAATTGAAAACTGAGAATTCATTGCTTTTATCGTTATGCAAATATAATTTTTTTTTCCATCTATCAGGCATATTTTTTATATTATTATCTCAAAAGCAGTTTATATTATGGGTCCTCCAGGGACTTAAGATCGGCTCCGCTTTTAACCATTATTCTCGTACGAGATAATTTCTAATTTTCATCTGCACTAACGTACTTATATCACTGCCAGGCCATTCAATTATAATTCTATCAATTCATTTCCGAATTCTGTTACAAATTTTCATTTGCAGCTATTTCCCTTTAAAAAGATTTTTTACAGTACTTTTTCTCAAAACTTAGTTCGAAAATTTGTCTCAGTCAGACTTAATAGTTTTTCAATTCATATTCGAACTTATTGCATTCCCATACTCGCTTCTTCAACTTAATACTGTGCATGATTTTCTGCATTTTTTATTTGAATATGTTGTTGTGTGAAAAACGTAAAACTGAAACCAAGAATGAAAAATTTTAATATTTTGTAACTACAGTCAAACCCCGATAAGACGCCATGATCCGTTTTGGGACGATTTTGGCGGCTAATCGAGGTTGGCGGTTTATCGAAAACACGTGTAGTATAGAAATGAAAAATGAACTCTGAATTTGTGAAATTTAAATATAAATGTACTGTGTTGTTAAATACAGTACATTTATATTTAGCATTCAAATTTAACATTTATAAAAAAACTATATACTTTACAGTATAGTATACGTGCAGTACTAAACTGAAACATGTCCATCTGCTGTTTAGTCCTCTACTTTAAGTTCTTTGTAAAAGCCATGACACACCAAACGCGACGCGAAGCGAAGCACAAGAGAGCAACTTCGCGCGATTACGCGCGTACAGTGTGTCTTGGACGAGCTTTTCCCGTGCGGCTGTTCGAGTTTACGCGCGTAGGCCGCGCGAAAGGAGATGAAAATATTGAACTTTGACCAATCAATATGCGCGAACAATACGGCAAGACGCGAAGAAAGCAATCAACTAATAGAAACGAATGTTTTATATATTTGGAAAATGGAGAAAGTTCAACCGTGTGGTTGGGTTTCAGAATTAAGGCCGTGACACACTAAACGCGACGCGAAGCGAAGCATAAGAAAGCAATTTCGCGCAGTTACGCAGGTACACTGTGTCTTAGACTAGCTTTTCCCGTGCAGCTGTTCTAGTTAACGCGCGTAACCGCGCGAAAAGAGATGAAAAAGTTGAACTTTGACCAATCAGCAAGCCCGAATAATACGGTGCGGCAAGATGCGAAGGAAGCACTCAACCAATAGAAACGAATGCTTTATATACTGTACTTGGAAAATGGCAAAAGTTCAATCGTGTGGTTGGGATTCAGATATAAAATTTGTTTTAGAAATACAAAAAAGTCCATATCTATATGACATGAAATTAAAATAATACCGAAAATATACGATCATTTCTTTTTAATAACAAATCAACTACACTCCGCAAAAGCCTCTATCGGCAAATCGACGAAACATGAGAAGTAACTCGACTCCAATGTAGAGAAGATGCGGCGCGACGCAACGCGAAGCGTAGGATGCAAATTTTTCTGTCATCTTTGCTTCGCTTCGCGTCGCGTTCAGTGTGTCACGATGTATTTTAATTTTATGTCATATAGATATGGTCTTCCTTTGTACTGTACTTCTAAAACAAATTCTATATCTGAATTCCATTCACACGGTTGAACTTTCGCCATTTTCCAAGTATATAAACATTTCGTTTCTGTTGCTTGATTGCTTTCTTCGCTTCTTGCCGCACCGTATTGTTCGCCCATGCTGATTGGTCAGAGTTCAATATTTTCATCTCCTTTCGCGTGGCCTACGCGCGTAAACTCGAACATCCGCTCGAGAAAAACTAGTATAAGACAAATTGTACGCGCGTAACCGCGCGTAGTTGCTTTCCTATGCTTCGCTTCGCGTCGCGTTCAGTGTGTCACGGATTTAAGAGTTGCAAAAATAGATGAAGATTTACGATAATATTAAATTTTCAGTTGTTTTAATCAAGGCCTCGAAAGTATTATTATTTAGTAATATTAATTATATATTATTTTATTTATAAATTTTTTTTATCAAATTCGGTCCTCTAAATCGAAAGCCCGGTGAGAGTATTCTCTGAATCGTTAATTTACATGACTGGTTTTAATTACTATATAGGGTGAAGAAAAACTTCGCCGTAATATTTTGTGCGCTGACATAGGACCTCGAAACAAGTCGAAAATGTCTAATGAAAATATGGTCTAAATGGTACCTTTTTCGAATTATAACTCTTTACAGTTAGCCAATCACGATCGAGTTTACAAAGCGTCACGAAAAAGGCGACGCGTCGCTCGCGTTCTTATTACCCGGTGGAAAATGGAAGAGCGACACAATGCGACGCGTTTTGGTAACGCGACGCGTCATGACGCTTTGTAAATTCGATGGTGATTGGCTAAGGATTATAATTCGAAAACGGTGCCAGTTAGACCATATGTTCATTGGACATTTTCGACTTGTTTCGAGGTCCACTATCAGCACACAAAATATTACGACGAAGATTTTCTTCACCTTGTATATTTAAAACGTATGTACAGTGAAACCTCTCTATGTTGGACACATTTGGTTCCTTCAAAATGTGTTCAACTTAAAGAGATGTCCAACATAGAGAGATTCATAAAATTGAAATTTTTTCTAAACATACTAAACACTAAATTTTTATGTCAATGTAAACCTTTATTCAAATCAAATTAGTTGCAAAAATAGATGAAGATTTACGATAATATTAAATTTTCAGTTGTTTTAATCAAGGCCTCGAAAGTATTATTATTTAGTAATATTAATTATATATTATTTTATTTATAAATTTTTTTTATCAAATTCGGTCCTCTAAATCGAAAGCCCGGTGAGAGTATTCTCTGAATCGTTAATTTACATGACTGGTTTTAATTACTATATAGGGTGAAGAAAAACTTCGCCGTAATATTTTGTGCGCTGACATAGGACCTCGAAACAAGTCGAAAATGTCTAATGAAAATATGGTCTAAATGGTACCTTTTTCGAATTATAACTCTTTACAGTTAGCCAATCACGATCGAGTTTACAAAGCGTCACGAAAAAGGCGACGCGTCGCTCGCGTTCTTATTACCCGGTGGAAAATGGAAGAGCGACACAATGCGACGCGTTTTGGTAACGCGACGCGTCATGACGCTTTGTAAATTCGATGGTGATTGGCTAAGGATTATAATTCGAAAACGGTGCCAGTTAGACCATATGTTCATTGGACATTTTCGACTTGTTTCGAGGTCCACTATCAGCACACAAAATATTACGACGAAGATTTTCTTCACCTTGTATATTTAAAACGTATGTACAGTGAAACCTCTCTATGTTGGACACATTTGGTTCCTTCAAAATGTGTTCAACTTAAAGAGATGTCCAACATAGAGAGATTCATAAAATTGAAATTTTTTCTAAACATACTAAACACTAAATTTTTATGTCAATGTAAACCTTTATTCAAATCAAATTAGAAACCTTTATGATTTTAAATAAAACTCAAAAATGTCAAATACACACTGCAGTTTGTCAGTGCTTTCAACATAAGAACTATTTATTTGAAGAGAAGTCTGTAATAGATTTGCCTTTTTTATATTTAATTTACACTTCCACACATTTTCAATTTTATTATTTTTTCTTATATCAAATAAAGTTTCAACAATCTCTGGTTCATTATTAGAAAATGCTTATCACTCAAATTCCTCTACATATTCCAAAATTGTTTCATGATCATTCGATTCCTCTTCCAACAAAGTCTCTATATGAATTGAATTGGATATAATCTTTTCAATTAAATCATTGGCTGTGCAATTTTCATATTCACGCCAGACAAGTTTGTTGTCGAAATTTGTAAAATCTTCAGTTAAAATTTTAAGATGATAGTTCTCAGGAAGAGCACTCAGTTCTCATAGGTCAAAGTTATTGACTTCTTGTATTCCTTCCTCAGTGAAATCTATAATGAACCCAGCTTCTCAATAGTTAATTGTGAAACTTCTTGTCATGCAACATAAATCCATTTCAATGCATCCAGAATAGTAAATGATCAACAATTTGCTTCTTTTGTTCTAATGTCAGTTTGTTTAATTTTCTTTTATTGCTTTTCAACATCTCTAAGGAAAGCTTAATCACAGCAATAGAAGAAATAGCACACATTTCTCAAAGAAAAAGTAAAATATAAACCAAACCAAAACTATCCAATAACCAATTATACCCAAATATTTTTAATTTTAGTGCATTAAATTACACTAGCTATAATTTGGCTAATTTTGGTTTGCTTTTTCTCAATGCTCAATGTTTGTATTTATAGTAATAAGTAAACCATGGATTTATAAGTCATCAGAAACCATCTCAAGGCATGACTAATCAATATATATATTTCTCTTTCACAAATTCCTTTGGTTAATCTTCTAAACTTAAATAAAATTTAAGATTTTGTTCCAACCAATAATCAAAAAATGTCCATCTTATTAGAAACAGTTGTTCAAGATATAAGATAGAGAGGTGTCCGGATGTAGAAGTTTGGACATACAGTAAAAAATGTAGGCTTTTGTCCGGTTCCAGGAAAGTCGTAACATAGAGAGGTGTCCATCTTAACAGGATTTACTGTATTACGTATTTAGAATACACATGCTTCCCTGGTATGTTCGATATGTCAATAAATTTAAATGCAAATATAACGTTCGTATGGAAACCTACTATATTGATCACTGAATTCTCTTATGTAAACTATTAACTCTATTGTTAATTGAAAATAACCGTTACAAATTATGCATTATAAAATTATCAATAACACTCTCATAATGAGTATTATTTAACATATTAACTGTTTTTATTATCTGAAAACAGTTATGATTGTTTATATTCACTGTATACTGTAATTGTAAATATTTCAGATTTTTCCATTTATGACGCAGTCACGCACATAAAGTGAAGACTTCAAGGTTAGCGTTATTTAATACGATATTATTTATATCGTTCTGCAAGCCTCCAATAAGAATAAATATATTTTTACGGCTTAATATCACTTTCGTTGTCCATTGTAAGAATGATTTCTTAGACGAACTTTCATTTTGGTTGTCTCTTTTCCGAAAATTTTTCGATTCTTCTTTTTCTAACCGTGAGTTATTAAGACGGACTTTTCCTGTTTGTTTTATAATTGTACTCTATATTTTTTAAAACTATTATCATTTAATTTTTAATTCTTATTTAAATTTGTTAAAATCAGAATATTTCATCGATATAGAATATAAATTCGTCGAGTTTTACAGTTATGGCCGAAATGAATAATTTTCCAAATGGTGGAATTTGTTTAAGATGTCTTTTTGAACCGTATTACTCCACAACGTTGATATTCGGTATGGAAGTTTTTTCTCCTTGTAATTGTCGAAATCGAATTCGTTATGGTTTTCTTGTTGAAAAAGTAAGAGTATTATTTCCAGTTTGTCGAATTGTTTTTGTGGGTACATTTTTTGGTGATATTTTTCGGATCAATTCCGAGTATTGGCCAGCATATTCCTTGTGCTGGTGTAGTTAATCTGCTTGAAAATCGGACATTTTCTGCTAATATTTTTCGGATAAATTCCGAGTATTGGCCAGCATATTCCTTGTGCTGGTGTAGTTAATCTGCTTGAAAATCAAATGAGTTTCTTTAAACTCTCAATCATAACTGTGTATTTTATTTATGCTCTTGGATTCACCTTCGTCAGACAAAATAAATTGAGTTCTTTCATAAAATTGAGGAATCTCAAGAGCATAGAAATTTGATTTGCCTATCAGAGTTCGCAAAGTCTGGATTTTTTGCTGGAGCTGTGCTTTTTTTTTATTTTATTGTTTGAAATATTGATTATGTGGTTCTTCTATTCAATTTTCGAAACAAAAAATACCATTCCCTATGAAGGACTTACCTGTAGTATAGAATGGATTATTTGGATAATATTAATTAGTGGCATGACAGCGTCTTTATACTTCTTAATTTTATCACTATTTATTGTGGGGAAGCAGTCATTTTTGAGAATATCCGAAAGTATGATGCTAATAAATTTGAAAATCCGAGATATTGAAAATGAGTTAGAAGCATTAATAATTCAGCATGCAGATTTGTGGACATACATGGAAATATGTAATTCAAGTTACGATTTTCTTTTTGCAATTTTATACTTTTATATTATATTAGAAACATGTCTTCAGCGTCTTTATACTTCTTAATTTTATCACTATTTATTGTGGGGAAGCAGTCATTTTTGAGAATATCCGAAAGTATGATGCTAATAAATTTGAAAATCCGAGATATTGAAAATGAGTTAGAAGCATTAATGATTCAGCTTGCAGATTTGTGGGCATACATGGAAATATGTAATACAAGTTACGATTTTCTTTTTGCAATTTTATACTTTTATATTATATTAGAAACATGTCTTTTTTACTACGTATTAGTGTTTGTCGATATGGGTTACCAGTTAAAATTAATATATTTTAACCTTTCCATTGCTTTTACTATGGGGTGTATTAAATATAGTTTTCTTTCCTCTTCAATAATGGCAGCGATAAGTTGTTTCATATTTTATACTGATAAATATGTGCTCTTAACTAAATTTAATTTCATTTCATTACATAAAGTTTTCTTTCCTCTTCAATAATGGCAGCGGTAAGTTGTTTCATATTTTATACTGATAAATATGTGCTCTTAACTAAATTTAATTTCATTTAGATGCAAAATTCTTTTCAAGAGATCAGAAGATTTGCTGAATGCAAATTTAGTTTGAAATTCAAGTTGAAAGTAAAGGTTTTATTTTATAATTTTGTAATATCAAGGAATTTTATGATTTATATAAGATTTTATGTGAATATAGATTTTAAATTTCATGAAGAGATTCGGGAAGATACCTTTGTGTTTTACGCTTTGTGGCTACGTATACATTACCAAGAAATTCCCAGTCGTGGTGATTACGTTGATAAGTAATTACTTTACATAAAATCGTTTTACTCAAGTAACAACTCTTTTCTGTTTTTTTATAGATGGCTAGAGCTCTATATTCTACATTTGATAGTCTGATGAAATTCCAAACAATCGAAAAGAAATCAAAAATCTGCGAAATCCGCCCTACTCTGAATCATACAAATGTCTTATGAAGTCAATTAAATTTTTCAAATATGTTTATAAATTATTAATTTAGATCTTGTAGTATAATACCGGTATCGATTAGTTTGATTTATTAAGAATGTATTGTATTATGTAATAATATAAAATAAAAGTTAAATGGCTTTTGACGATATGGAGGATATTATGCAACCCTAAAATTTCTTGAACAGGAAAATATTCCATCGTTCTGTTAAAAATTCTTTGTACAGAATTGTAAGGAAAACTCATGCTGAATCAGTTTCATGTAGCTTATTAATTCTGATTCTGTATGAGTTTTCTTTACACTTACGTGATTCCTTTGAATGTTGCACCCATCAAATTAATTTAATATTATGTCGTATTAAACATGTATTCTATATTTCGTTTTTTTTTAAGATTTGTTTAGTTGTATTAAAAATTATTACACCAAAATAAATATATATATTTTTATGTATAAAAACTTTATTTTTTCAAAATATGGTATATTGTTTTGTAGTACAGTAAGACCCCGCTTAATGCTGCTCTGTTTAACGCTGTTCCAATATAAAGCGGTTTTTTCGGATTCTATATTTTTATTGATTCACTTTGGCGCAGTTTTTCAAATTCCGTTATATCCATATAAAGCCGAAATCGGATGAATTTGTAGTTTTGATACTCTTATGCCGTCTCGCTGTGTGTTTGATATCAATGCAGTGAGTACAAACGGTCACAGTTCATATTTATGATCGGTCACAGTTCATATTTATGATCGGTCATCAATGTTATTTTACAAAAGGAACTTGCAAGGGATTTTCTCAAAAGAAGTTTAGCCACTATTACGAAAATTATGGATCAGTTTATACAAAATGATCCAAATTTTGATAGAAGTTCAATCAGTTTATACAAAATGATCCAAATTTTGATAGAAGTTCAAAGGCAAGACGAGTTATACAAAATGATCCAAACTATTACGGAAATTATGGATCAGTTTATACAAAATGATCCAAATTAATAGAAGTTCAAAGGCAAGATGAAGTGTCATGGGTTACAATGTCTAGTTATTGACAGTGTCATGGATGCGATGTCTTACCATCGACAGTTGATTACTGAAAGAAAGAGGAAAAGGCAAACGATTTTTCGTTAGATCATTCTTAAAGAAAAAAAAAAAAAAAAACAAATTACGTCAGATGATTTCCTAAAAACAAACTGTCAAACGAGGAAGAACTTCCTCATTACAAACAATTAATTTACTCGAATATTTTTTATTTTCATGAATTATTTATGAATACAAATCGGTATTAGCGGCGGCCGGATGGCCAAGTGGTAACGCTGTCGGCATGCCATGCAGGAGGACCCGGGTCTGGTTTTTCTATAATTAATGATATACAATAATATGAATAAATGTTACAAAATAAAAAAAGGTACGTATATATTTTTTTCACTGTCCCGTTTCACCTATTCCCATTATTTACGTATTAATATGACCTCGTTTAACGCTGTTTCGTTTAGCGCTTGGTTTCTTATGTGATCCCCATCCTTCACCATCTGGCCCCCATCCACGGGTGTGGGTGCAGCCCGTGGTTGGAACTGGCCCCGTTCCCTTAGTACATGTGATCCCCATCCTTCACCATCTGGCCCCAATCCACGGGTGTGGGTGCAGCCCGTGGTTGGAACTAGCCCCGTTCCCTTAGGGCCGGTTGCACGAGTCTTATTCTGCAGATTAAAACTGGCTTTAATCTGCAGATTTAGCTTGCTGCGTTGCACGATGTCAAATTTCTAGGATAAACTACCGATTAACTTAACAGGCCGAATTTGGGCGGGTTAAAATTTATTCTACAGATTATCTAGCAAAACATATATTTAGCAAACCTAATTAGTAGTGTAGATGGTGGCGGCTTGTCACGAGCTCCAGAATGGCCCGTAGCTATATTAGTAGAGCTCTTGACAAAATAACGTCATCTGTTGACAAAAAATCTAATTTATTTTTTTCAATTCCCCAGTCTTACACTTGCAGTTTTTTCAGGAGGGGTTCGAGCCTAGCTTATTGAATCCTGATGATTTCAGGTGGAGGATGGGTTTTAATGAACTGAAGTTGAATAGAACTCACCAGGAGTGTAGACGGCCCGTGGTGAACATGGAAATGCCCCGCAACAACAAATTAAACAAAAAGTAGAAGTAATTACGAATTTTAAATGAAATTTCAAAAAATTTTGGTTAATTCTGAAAATACACAACATAGGTGTAATAAATGCTACTCTAGACGTGAATGTATCTATTGGTATCAAGGATTTGGTATCTATACATTCATGCTGGTAGAGAACGGAAAGTGGCGTCATCTGTTGACAAAAAAATATATGAAAAAGTAATTTTGAAATACCAAGGAGTTTGTAAAATACAATACAGTATACAATAATTTGACAAAACTACCAGAATAACTTTTTTCTCAAAATTTTTATCAAAACGAAAAGTAAAACATGTAAGAAATGTTATTGGCTTCTTTCCCACTTTAGCATGCAGCATGTAACAAATTAAACATAACATAAAACTTGATTATATTGTATTTTTTTAATTTTCCCATTTCGTAAGAATTAAAGGCATATAAATTAGGTATATTTTCTACGTGATTTTTATGCTACTTTCACAACAGACCTGGGCATTATTTAAATAAATTTTTATTTAAATACTTTTTCAAATAATTTTTTATCTTATTTGATTGGAAATTATTTTCAAATAATTATTTGATTGATTATTTGAATCATCAAATAATTTTTTAAATTATTTGTTATCTTATTTAATGCATCAAATAATTATCTTTTATCTTATTTATTATTTGATTATTTACAAAAATAAAATAAATGCATTCTAATGTTCTGTAATATATGATAAGATGGCCTATACAATGGTATATTTTATTTTACCTGCACAATATGCTGAATATGTACATAAAATGTGTATAATTGAAGAAAATGTGTACAACAAGTGTCATCTTATTTGATTATTTGATTATTTATCATCTTATTTGATACTTCAAATAATTATCTTAAATCTTATTTATTATTTGGACCGTTTATTTTGAAGAGGTATAAGTGCACTTTTTTAAAACAATGAGATATTACATAAATAAAATTTTACACTAAATTAATGTAATATTATAGTATATTTTATTTTATCTGTACAATATGCGGAATATATATATAAAATGTGTATAATTGAAGAAATTGTGCATAACAAGTGTACAGTTTGTTTAAAATGCTTGCAATTTAGCAAACGATCTACAATAGGTGTACGGAAGCACAGTTATAGAAAATGTACATAACATATAATTATTGAAAATGTGTAAAAAATGTCTATAATTTAACAAAATATGTATAAGTAAACAGATATCGGTATACAAAATGTGTACAATTGTTCAAATTGTATAGTTTATGTTTTCTTTCATTTTATTTCTTAGAAGAGATAATTCATGGGTAAGAGCGGACAAGGTTAAGAAGGGGCATTATTTTTATTGATAAAGTAAAAGTTTACAATGACTCATTGAGTTTCTGCCTCTTCAGTGAAAATTCATGGAAAGGCCTAAAGAAAAGTAATAAAAGGGATTTGTAGGCAGATTCAAAAAATCATGATGGAGATAATTCAGTTTCAGCATTGTTATCTTTAAATGAAAAAATGGGGATGCAATTTTCACCCTTGCCACAGGCGCTGTGTATCCTAGTTACGGCTCTGTTATCTTATTTGATTGGAAATTATTTTCAAATAATTATTTGATTGATTATTTGATTCATCAAATAATTAACTTTTATCTTATTTATTATTTGATTATTTACACAAATAAAATAAATTCATTCTAATGTATTGTAATATATGATAAGATGGCCTGTACGATAGTATATTTTATTTTATCTGTACAATATTTGCTGAATATGTACATAAAATGTGTATACTTGAAGAAAATGTGCACAACAAGTGTACAGTTATACAAAATGCTTAGAATTTAGCAAACGATCTACAATAGGTGTACGGATGCATAGTTATAGAAAATGTACATAATATACACTCGTAGTTGATGAAAATGTGTACAAAATGCCCATAATTTAGCAAAATATGTATAAGTAGACAGATATACAAAATGTGTACAATTGTTCAAATTGTATAAAAAATCGCTCCAATTGTATAAAAAATCGCATAAAACTTAACAAAATATGCTCAATAGATCAAATGTACACTTGTACAAAATTCACGCAACAGGTATACATTTGTACGAAATGTACGCAATAAGTGTACACTTGTACGAAATGGTCAGAATAGATGTACAATTTTACAAAATTTACTCAATAAGTGTACAATTGTTATAAATGTGCTCCTAAGTATACAGTTTTACAAAATATGCTCAATAGGTACATAAATGTACACATGTCTAAATGTTTGCAATAGATGTACAGTAATAAATGTGCTCCTAAGTATACAGTTTTACAAGATATGCTCAATAGGTACATAAATGTACACATGTCTAAATGTTTGCAATAGATTTACAGTTGTACAAGATATACACAAATGGTGTACAATTGTACAAAATGTACGGAACAAGTGTACACTTGCACAAAATGTACGAAAAGGTGTACAATTGTACAAAATATGTTCAGTAGCTGTACAAAAAACATTAGTACAAAATGTGTGCAACAAGTGTACATTGTACAAGATATA
>AYEL01078408.1:0-11680 GCA_000484575.1 Olivierus martensii
AAATGCATTTTCTTGAGCTTAAATTAACCTGTGATCTTGAAAATTTAATCAATTAAACATGTTAACTACACAAATGCATTGTCCAAATTTCATTACTCTACAATAATTTTTTCTTGGTGTTGGGATTTTTTTTTTCCGTCAGTGTATGTTTGAAATAATGTCAATTAATACAATTCTAATTGCTCTCTCAATTTTAATTTTGTCATCATTAATTCTACAGAAAATGGATTAAAGAATTTTAAATATTGAAAATGTATTTCAGTGTAATATTTTCGTTTGAAAAAATTAATAAATTATTTGATGGGCTGAATTATTGTATCTGAGCACAAAGACATCATACAAATGCTGGAAAGAAACTTTAATTAAAATTTCTGGATCACAGTAGATATATTTTGGACATTTGAAGTAAAACTTGTTGCATTTTAATGTAATAAGGCATAATTCTTTGATAATAGCAACATTATGATTACTTTTCACATGATTATATTCAACAATTGATGAAAATATTTGAATAAGTTTTCCTTATAAAAAGAAATATGAAAGTTTTAGATCAGACCTGGGCATTATTTAAATACTTTATCAAATAATTTTTTATCTTACAGGGCCGTAACTAGGACAGCTTGATTAGGGACGCAAATTTTTTAATTGAATGACTTTTTTCGATAAACGTTCGCAGACATAACTTTATGTTTTCTTTCATTTTATTTCTTAGAAGAGATAATTCATGGGTAAGAGCGGCCAAGGTTAAGAAGGGGCATTATTTTTATTGATAAAGTAAAAGTTTACAATGACTCATTGAGTTTCTGCCTCTTCAGTGAAAATTTATGGTAAGGCCTAAAGAAAAGTAATAAAAAGGGATTTGTACAAATCTATTTGTTCATTCAAACAAATATCTTACGGCAGATTCAAAAAATCATGATGGAGATAATTCAGTTTCAGCATTGTTATCTTTAAATGAAAAAATGGGGGATGCAATTTTCACCCTTGCCACAGGCGCTGTGTATCCTAGTTACGGCTCTGTTATCTTATTTCATTGGAAATTATTTTCAAATAATTATTTGATTGATTATTTGATTCATCAAATAATTATCTTTTATCTTATTTATTATTTGATTATTTACACAAATAAAATAAATTCATTCTAATGTATTGTAATATATGATAAGATGGCCTGTACGATAGTATATTTTATTTTATCTGTACAATATTTGCTGAATATGTACATAAAATGTGTATACTTGAAGAAAATGTGCACAACAAGTGTACAGTTATACAAAATGCTTAGAATTTAGCAAACGATCTACAATAGGTGTACGGATGCATAGTTATAGAAAATGTACATAATATACACTCGTAGTTGATGAAAATGTGTACAAAATGCCCATAATTTAGCAAAATATGTATAAGTAGACAGATATACAAAATGTGTACAATTGTTCAAATTGTATAAAAAATCGCATAAAACTTAACAAAATATGCTCAATAGATGTACAAATGTACACTTGTACAAAATTTACGCAACAGGTATACATTTGTACGAAATGTACGCAATAAGTGTACATTTATACGAAATGGTCAGAATAGATGTACAATTTTACAAAATTTACTCAATAAATGTACAATTGTAATAAATGTGCTCCTAAGTATACAGTTTTACAAGATATGCTCAATAGGTACATAAATGTACACATGTCTAAATGTTTGCAATAGATTTACAGTTGTACAAGATATACACAAATGGTGTACAATTGTACAAAATGTACGGAACAAGTGTACACTTGCACAAAATGTACGAAAAGGTGTACAATTGTACAAAATATGTTCAGTAGCTGTACAAAAAACATTAGTACAAAATGTGAGCAACAAGTGTACATTGTACAAGATATAAGCAATAGGTGTATAATTACACAAAATGTACGCAATATGTATACAATTGTACTAAATGTACAATTTATATATTCCAGTTGATGCAGTTGTACAAAAAATACATGAAATGCATACAATTTAACAAAATATGTACAGTACAATACAAGTACAAATGTTCAGTTGTATAAAATGTGCGCAAAAGTGTATAATTGTGCAAAAGTGCACATAAGGCATACAATGTACAAAATGTGTACAATAGGCTTATAATGTATGCTAATGATGTAAAATTGAAGAATGGAGTGTGTATATTATCATTGTACAGTGTTCTCATTATAATACAGTATAATAAGCAGCAGTTATGGTGATAAGATATTGCTCAGTCCATCCCAATAGACTATTTCATAAAGATGATGCTGAATTATTTGAAATTTTATTTGGAAAATTATTTGAATTTTTATTTCAAATAACGTATTTATTTAAATAATTTTTTATTTGCAAATAAATTATTTGACAAATAATTTATCTTGGAAATTATTTCAAATAAATTATTTGAAAGCCAGATTATCTTTAAGTAACGTTATCATTTATTTGGCAATATTCAATTATTTGAAAAATTATTTGTTATTTGTTATTTCAAATAAAATTTGCCCAGGTCTGTTTTAGATATGGCGACATTACAAAAATATATTTAAAATAATTCCTTTATGTTATTCATGTATTACACTTTCAATAGTATCGAGCTGCTGCCACATGACAGCAGAACCATATAAGAATGTGTAAGCACGTAACATAGCTAATAATATAATATCTTCCTGAACATCCGGGATTAGATTATCCGGTTACGGATTAACCGCGATTGATCCCAACCCGGAAATGATGATCGATTATCGATGATTTATCTTAGATGCCATATCAAGCATTTTCAAACGACCCAATTTGGTTTTTTCATTATAACCTAGATAGCTGCCGAGCAAATTAGAATCAAAAATATCAGATCATCCCAAAACATAACGCAGCTTTTCATATTGTACTTGTTCAAACCTGTCTCAGCTTGTTTAGACATGAACTTTTAAAGCTTTCACAACGTTCCAAGAGTGTTATTGATTCAGGTGGAGAGCATATACTGGATTAAATTAGCAAGTGGTTTATCTTTTATATCCTTTCAAACGTTACTGCTTTACTTTACTTTACTTTTGTGATGACCTGATATTTAAAAAGAAACTATATGATAAAAGAAAATGTAAATAGGGCTATATTGTTTTTCAGTCCACACATTTATTCTTGAATTATAGCTATGACGATATAACGTAGATGCGAACACAGAAATATTTATTCACAAATAAATCCATGTTACATTGATAATCATTAAAGAACTATCAATATGAGACCAATTATCATTTTTAATAATAATAATGAAGAAAAATTTTCATAAAATAATATTTTTATATCTTACAATGTTTATTAGTAATTCAATTAAAAATGGAATGCTGAACAGTACCCAAATATTTAATTCTAATTTTTTTTAATTAGACTTTACTTTTGTGATGACCTGATATTTAAAAAGAAACTATATGATGAAAGAAAATGTAAATAGGCCTATATTGTTTTTCAGTCCACATATTTATTCTTGAATTATAGCTATGACGATATAACGTAGATGCGAACACAGAAATATTTATTCACAAATAAATCCATGTTACATTGATAATCATTAAAGAACTATCAATATGAGACCAATTATCATTTTTAATAATAATAATGAAGAAAAATTTTCATAAAATAATAATTTTATATCTTACAATGTTTATTTGTAATTCAGATTACTGAAACAATTAAAAATGGAATGCTGAACAGTACCCAAATATTTAATTCTAATTTTTTTTAATTATACTAAAAGTTTTTCCGCATAATTTACATATCAAGATAGTGTACCATTAATTTGAAGAAATTCTGACGATATTAAAACAATAAAATATAATAAAAAACTATTTAAATCTAACACAAACTCATGACAAAGTTTATAAAATTTAAAAGCATATTCATAATTTAACGATAAAAATATATGCAAATTTATTGCATCGCAGAGTAAAATATATTAAAAGTTATTAAAAGTTTTTCCGCATAATTTACATATAAAGATAGTTTACCATTAATCTGAAGAAATTCTCACGATATTAAAACAATAAAATATAATAAAAAACTATTTAAATCTAACAACAAACTCATGACAAAGTTTATAAAATTTTAAAGCATATTCATAATTTAATGTTTAACGATAAAAATATATGCAAATTTATTGCATCGCAGAGTAAAATATATTAAAAGTTAAAACACAAAATCCATACTCCCTACTATTATTTTCACGAATTCGAAAATTTTATTTTTATATTAAAATATTTAATTGCAGTTTTTAGAGAAAGATATTCTTCGCGATAATTCAAAATCTTCAAATATTTTTAATACAATTTCCCAACGTTCAATCCGTAGAACTGATCACCCGAGTACTTTCTCCTTACGTTTAGGTAATGTTAATCTTAATAATTCTTCCTCGCATAAAAGTTTAATATGAAATAATTATAAGAACATTATAAAATAATTTTTAGGTAAAACAATGGCTTCTAGAGATCACTTGAATGAATTTTTTTCCATACGCAGAACGAGGAAGTATAACTTCAAATTTATAAACACTGCAATAAGTTCTGTACCTCATAATGAGTCGGACATAAGAATTTCGTTCGGATTCACAGATATGCGCGACAACGGAGTAAGTTAAACAAAAAAAATAAAAAATTATAATATATATAATTAGTGGGAATTTAATTTCAGGTGAGAGTACTAGTAAACATAGAAGAAAACTTTTTTGAAGTGTACCACAAAAAACTTGGCGATACAGTAAATCAGTGTCAGTGGATTCCTGGCCATCCCCAATTACTAGCGATTGCGACGAACGACATCAGTATTTATGACTATGAATACAACGAACTAAGTTTCAGAAGTAGTTTGTTACCAGTAAGTTTAAATAAAACAACAAAAGAAGAAAATTTATTCCATTTCTGTAAGACTGACTGACTACTTTTTTATTCGTAGAAACAGAATAGTAATCCTGTAATTGCTATGGATTGGAAGCGTGGTCATCCGCAAACCATATTGACAACACGACTAGATGGGCAACTTACATTAATGCAAATGGAGGTATGTTCGTAATGAAAGTTTTTGTTAGCGAAACAAAAATAATTTTACATTTATTAAAAAGAAATTTATTTATAAATCTACAAAACAGAATAAAAATTTTAAATTTTCCAGTATGGTAAAACTAACGCTGAAATGGTGGCAAGTAGAAAATCGTCATCGTTTCATTTGCCGAAACCGGGTTGCGGTGCTCGTTTTGGAACAGGAACAATGGAAAACTGTGTTATTACAGCACCTAAAAATAGTCAAGTAGTAATTTTCGATCCTGCATTTAGTGCCATAAAAACTTTCAACTTTACAAATAATATATTAGGCATTGAATTTTCAAAGTGTAGCGAACACGTTGCATTCAAAATGAAAAATAAAGTAAGTTGCGAATGCTTATTATTTTTAACATTCCATGTGAAAATGGAAGAAGATGAATATACTTTTTACAGGTTTGCATTTACGACGTGAGAAACTTGAACAATGAGTTACGTTCTTATTCCGGATTTTCCGTTTCCGAATTACCGACATGTTTCTGTTGGTCGCCATCTTTTTCCGTATTATATATTGGCAGTAAGTTTTTTTTTCCGCTTTATAACTCTACATGGGATTTTTTTAAAACTGATTTGCATGTTTTTTTATTACAGCATCAGAAGGAGAAATTATCAGGTGGTGGTTCATAACCGACAAGGTAGAAAAGTGTAAAAATGTGGAGAAAAAACCAATTCCAAATATTCATATACCCGAGATTAACGACAATTTATTTTTTGCTACATCCATTGATTTTCCCTATGAACCTAATGCTACGTCTTTGGAAGCATATTTAAGCGTACCGCCACTTTAGACATACATTTTTTTATATAAAAAACCAATGATTTATGCTATTTTGGCTTAAGAACTTTTATTATTGGTTTTAATGAAAATATTTTTAACAATATTAATTTTAATGTAATGTGTTCTTTTAATTTTTTATTATAGATTTATTGTATCCGAATGATAGAAATTTTAATATCAAATCAAAAAACATCTTCATAATTATACTAAAATCTTTATTACTATAACCTTTTATAGTAGCAAAGATTTAGTATAATTTAGTTTTTACCTTAATAAAGATAAAACTAACTTGATATGATTTTTATCAGAAATTATATTAAAATGATAGTTTTAGATATTAAAAGGTTGCTTCTGTGTATTACCTTCTTTATTACAATGACATACGATAATCGGCTGGATTCTGCTTTTCACGGAATTGCCAAATCTGATACCATTCAGTAGATCTCATCAAACTGGTCTAAAATTATAACAGCATCCTGGGCGAAAGCGGCACCGATTAGCTATTCCGAAAAATTTACCTTAGAATGGGGTAAATGAATTAAGTACTGTTGCCATATTGAACGTGAAGTAAAACGTCACGCGACCATCATCGTAATGACGAAAAACTACTATGGTTTAAATGTTTTATAGTCAAAAATACGCCGGGAATTATTCTTACGATTATGCGGGTTATGATTTTATGCTGGAGTCTATACGTTACTTATGTAATTTATGGATTTATATACATATATAATATATATTTGCTCAGGATGTATAATTACATGTTGAAAGTGTTCTTTCCAAGGAGTTTGAATATATAACTTGAACTTGTTGCGCAGGAATTATTACAGTAAACTCCCATATAATGTGCTCTCCTAAATGTGAATTTGTTTCCAAGGAGTTTGAATATATAACTTGAAGTTGTTGCGCAGGAATTATTACAGTAAACTCCCATATAATGTGCTCTCCTAAATGTGAATTTATATAACGAAATCGCTCTTCTATAATAGGAATTCGAGAAATTATACATTTTGAAAGTGTCGCGCAAGATACTGTACTTTTCAAGGTGGCGTCGCGCACAGGTATCAATACTTTGTTATAATAAGTACTTTTTCATACAGCTACTTATCGGTTTCGTTTTCGCGATTGATTCATATTCCCCACAGGTATCAATACTTTGTTGTAATAAGTACTTTTTCATACAGCTACTTATCGGTTTCGTTTTCGCGATTGATTCATATTCCGATTTACTACTAGTAATATGACTAAAAATATTATGCAAAAATATCGGATTCCGTGAAAAGCAGAATCATGCCATGGAGGATATGTCGAAATAATTCCGTGAAAAGCAGTCTTGCTCGAAAAATAATTACCAATTGTTCTAAATTCGAATAGAATCTGGACGAAATATTAATAACTTAAACTAGACATTATTCGCTAATAAAAGTGAGTGGAAAGTTTTCGCATAAATTCTTGGAGTATTACTAAGAAAATTCCGAAAACGTTTAGAAAATGAGAAAATCATTAGATAGCGGCCATTACTAACTTACAGCGCCGTCTGCAGATTTTGTCTTTTTAGAGGAACTACAAATTTAATTTTTAAATTATTAATAACGACAAATAATTTTGGCTGCCGCAGATATCCAAGAATTCAGCCAGCCACGTTTTGTATATAATATATATAATGTGCGCAGGATTGGTTTGTTGGGGTTTAATGGCACAAGGGCCCAATGGGCCAAACTCCGCCAGACACAGAGTGATTGTTGGGGATTAATGGCACAAGGGCCCAATGGGCCAAACTCCGCCAGACACAGAGTTAAAAGAAAAAAATAAACAAATAAATAAATATGCACTTTAGATTATATACAACAAGCAAGGCAACAAACAAAACAAAAACTAAACTAACAAGTAAGATTAAAAATAAAACTAACTAAAACATAACAGAAAAATAGTGTAAACGGCCAACGAAAACATTTTAAACAGAAAATCAATAAACAGGCAAAACAAAATATATACATAATGCTGTAAACCGTCATATAACAGATAAAACAATTAAGAATAAATAAATAATATTTAAATATGACGGAAAATACAAATTTCCGATAAAAAGGCAAAAAGGCCTAAAGAATTAAAATCTTTGCCAATAAGGGCAGTAAGATTAAAAGAAGACTGATTAAAGTGCCGTAATCGCTCGGCACTAAAGAACATTCAGTTAAAATGTGCTTGATCGTAAGAGCACAGTGACACCGGTCACAAGTAGGCTGGACTTCGCCCATTAAAAGATGCCTATGCGTGAATCGGCTATGCCCAATGCGAAGTTTGGCAAGGACGACTTCCTGTTCCCGCGATAACAAGAGTTCCATTGCTCGACGACTGGCTTGATCTCGTGGAGTTTGTTATTTATCTGTCCGTCCCACATATGCTGCCACATTTCTATCATTTTTTCTTTTTATAACTGTCCTTAAGTCAGAAAAAGGAATTTCAGTTATGGGACTTTGCGGCAATGTCACAAGTTCGTTCCCATGAATACCAACGTGTCTCGGGATCCAACAGAACTTGATCGTGTATCCCCTTCTAGAGAGACGGAAAAGAAGCTTCTTGATGTGAAAAAGTATAGGATGTGGTCTCAACGCGATCAGAGCCTGAAGCGCACTCAGTGAGTCTGAATAAATGAGGCTTCTACGGTGGCCTTTCGTTCTGATGTGCTTCAAAGCAAGGTGTATTGCATGCAATTCGGCAGTAAACACAGAAGCCACTGTGGGGATCTGTTCTGAGAGAGCTTCGTCATCACAAATGACAGCAGATCCCACATGGCCATCGAATTTAGATCCGTCCGTGAATATCGAGGAAAAGCCTGCGTTCGTATGTTGAAAATCTGTAAAAAATTGTTGATATACACAGTCGGGAGTGGAATCTTTTGGATAACGGTGAAGGCGAAAATCCACCGATATGGAGGATGCATCCCAAGGGGCGATAGCTGTATGTTCAGACTGAAAGATGGAAGATGTATCTAAATCAAGCTCACTGAGTAGGTCTGACATTCGCAGACCGAATGTTGGAACATACGAAGGTCGAGCGGCAAATAACGAAGAAAACATGGGATTGAAAACACACTGCCACGCGGGATTCTTTGTAAGAGACTTCAATTTGGTGTAGTAGTAGAGAGACAGTTGCTTCCTCCTGATGGAAAGTGGAGGCTCAAACGCTTCTACATACAGACTCTGAACAGGTGAAGTGCGGAATGCCTCGGTGCACAAACGAAGTGCCTGATGGTGGATGGGGTCTAACATCTGAAGAGCAGATTCTCTAGCTGAACTGTAAATCACAGATCCATAGTCCAGCTTTGATCGGATCAACGACCATAAACACGTAGCATTGAACAGCGATCCGCGCCCCAGGACAAAGAAGATATGACTTTGAGGATGTTCAATGCTCTGGTACATTTCCCTTTAAGATGCAACAGATGAGAATGGAAAGTGAGCTTTCGGTCAAAAATCATGCCTAAAAATTTGGCTTTATTCACCACGGGAATGGGAACGCCAGCTAGGAAGACCTCCGGATCTGGATGGAGGCTACGTCTTCGGCAAAAGTGGACGCAAGATGTCTTTTGTGACGAAAACGAAAACCCATTCTCGGAAGACCATTTAGAGATCCGATTTAAAGCAGTCTGCAACTGTCTCTCAATAAGCCTCATATTGGTGGATTGGCAGGAGATCTGGAAGTCGTCAACATACAAGGAGTATTTCACAGGTGGAGATAATCATGTTGCAATAGAGTTGATTTTTAAAACAAACAATGTGACACTTAAAATAGAGCCTTGACATACACCTTCCTCCTATATATGGGGAGTAGATAAAACAGAACCGATGCGGACCAGGAAGGAACGACGATGTAAAAAGTTCCTGATGAATATCGGTAGGTTCCCACGCAAACCACATTGGTGAAGGTCGCGGAGAATGCCGAATCGCCAGGCCCGATCATAAGCTTTCTCTATATCGAAAAAGATGGATACCAGATGTTCGTGTCTCACAAAGGCTTCTCGAATGGATGTCTCAAGGCGTATCAAATTTTCTGTTGTGCTCCTAAAGGAAGGAAATCCGCACTGATAGGGTGAAAGATGGCCAAATTTTTCTAAATAATATACTAAGGTAGTTCACCATACGTTCCAGTACCTTGCAAAGGCAACTAGACAAAGTAATTGGTCGATAATGGAAGGGGTTCTTGGGATCTTTTCCTGGTTTAGGGAAAGGGATAACACATACACTTTTGTGTATATGATATGAATATACATTTGTTTTAATTTTATTATTTATTTGTCGTGCTATGAAATTATCTCTATAAGTTAAAAATAAATATTATATTTATTTTTAACTTATGGTTCGATGTACAATTTATATATCCCAGTTGATGCTGTTGTACAAAAAGTACACGAAATGCATACAATTTAACAAAATACGTATAATACAGGTACAGATTTAGAGTTGTATAAAATGTGCTCATTCCGTGTTTAATTGTGCAAAAGTGCACATAAGGCATATAATGTACAAAATGTATATAATAAAATATAAAGTGTACTAATGATGCACAATTGCAAAATGAAAAGTGTATATTATCATTGTACATCTGCACTGTACATTATATAATATGCAGCAGTTATGGTGATAAGATATTGTATAGTCCACACCAATAGACTATTTCATAAAGATGATACTCAATTATTTGAAATTTTATTTCAAATAATGTATTTATTTAAATAATTTTTTTATTTGCAAATAAATTATTTGACAAATAATTTATCTTGGAAATTATTTCAAATAATTTATTTGAAAGACAGATTATCTTCAAATAACATTATCTTTTATTTGGCAATATTCAATTATTTGAAAAATTGTTATTTGTTATTTCAAATAAAATTTGCCCAGGTCTGGTTCGAAGTAAGTCCTTACAAAACGGGCTGCCTTGAAAATTCGATAGCATGTTCAAGATTAGCCACGTTTATTGTGGTAACAAATGTGGCCAAAATTTCTTTGGGGAATTCCATTTTCAAATTAAATTTTAATATTCAAATGAGACTTTTCAGGAGGATAACTGACATTTATGATGGAATACATTCAGCCCATGAGAAATAAAGTTTCAACTTTCGATAGATCTCTAGGAATTAGATCATGAGCGAATATGCTTATACTGCATTATTGTTTAATAACCATCTTTTATTTAATAACATTCCATCTACATACAAAAGTAAAGTTCATTATAATTTAAAAATTTTTGGATAAATTATCAAAGAGAAGCCAGCACTCTTCAAAATCTTTATGTAGTCTATTTTCTATACAATTGAAAAGTATTTCAAATTCATACAAGACCGAAAATGAATATCTGACAATATTCTGTCGAAAAGAAAAGTTTAGTAAATAATTAAATTTCAGGTTACGTGCAATTTGTATGTTTTAATTACTATTCTGAAATCTATAATAACTATTTATGAATAACTTTTTATAATATTTCCCTTAAATCATTTCTAGAAACTCTAACAGTAACAGTTATTGATAATAGATTAAAATAGCGATTTTATAAAAGAGCAGTTACATATCATGCATATTATTATTAGGAAGTCGAATATTTATAATTTAATTCAAACTAAATTTATAATGTATTAAAATTTCATAATAGAATTATGACAAAGAAATTACAGTGATACCTCGGTTCACGAACACAATCCGTTCCTTGACCCTGTTCGTGATCCGAAAAGTTCGTAATCCGAATCAATTTTTCCCATTGCAATTAATGTAAATCCAAATAATACGTTTTTTGTCCTAGAAAAAATTTT